>JAPYZN010001051.1:0-15695 GCA_030522865.1 Psyttalia lounsburyi
TTTTAATAATTCGTCGGCCTTGATAGGCACTCGGGTAAACTCGTTTGAACAATTCAATTGTTGTCGTCTCTCAGGAATTGCGGGAACGACAAAATTGGCGGGTTACATCAGAAAGAAAATTCCTAGAATTTTGTGGACAACAAAGACAGATAATTTATTGATAACATCGTCAGGGGTTAATGGATTAATTTTTTTAGAACCCCGCGGGTAATTTTGTAATGTAATTAAACCTTCGGAGCGTGATTTCACTGCATCGACAGGCGGAGATACCGATCTCTTGTCGTGCAACAAAGCGACCGTAACGCAAAAATAGAAAAAAAATAGCGTTACAGTCGAAGTTGACAATGACGACTGGAAAGAGGAAGGGGATGTAGACGAGTGTAATTATTTCTCCCCCGCAACTGAAAAATTTAGGAGAAATAAGCGCAACAATCGTCACCCGAATTGCAAAATTAACGAAAGTATGTTTGCACTTGTTGAATTTTTACCGCATTACTCAGAAATTGTTAGCAAGTGGAAAAAGTTCAATTGCAAATCAATCGCATGAAATAATTCGGTTGGCTCTGCAGTCTATTATTATTGACAATATTTTATTTAAAAAAATTGTTCACCGCCGAGTTTTACGAGACGAGTAATTCGCGAATTGCGACAAAGATGAAATTTTTAAAATCCCACAAAATAAAAAAATGTACAGCCAATCTGAAGACAATCCTTAGTATCATTTTTTGTTGTTATTAATAATCAAAGTTGTTAACGGCCGTGAAGTGGCGTGTCGTGGGAGCGTGACAACGTTCCGTTAGGTTGACACTCGTGTCAGGAGCCTATTCTCATGAAAAATAATAAAAAAAAATTCTATGAGCCTGCAACTCATACCCACCGAAGCTCCACCGGATACGCGAGATTTTCGCTGGCCAATAATTTTCTTTTCTCCTTTTTTTAATTTATTTTCCTTCACTACTCCTCCCGCAATTGTTTCTAAATATCCGGCGCGACCTTAGAAGTCTCCCCGACTCCTCAGTCTCCAGTAAACGAATGATAAATAATTAATTAATTGAATTAATCAGCGGCTGCTGAAAGCCACGGCTGGAGAGGCCAGGAAATTCAGCAGATTTGCTCAAGGTGTTTTACGATATTTCTGAATTGGCTCGACTGACTCATGTGGAGGTGTTCAACGAGAAAAATGTGAGAACTGCATGTGTAATGAATATAAATATATCGTGGGATTCTGAACTTGCGGGGTTTCTAGTGCAATAAGAGTTTCACGCGTTACTTGCCGTCATGAAGCGTGAGCCTGTGGAGAGGTCGACCTTGGGGGACACTTTGGTACACGTCTGCACAGCGAATGCTTGAGGAATCGTGAGTGCCGATTGTAAATAGTGGAATGGAATTATTGGATTTTGTGGAATCAATTTTTCCCCAATTCCGTTGTCCTTCAATTTTTATCAAACGTGTGGGGTCATTTGGAAAATCTTTTGATCGATCTGGAGATAATCACAAATCATCCGAACTCTCATCCCTCCCCAAATAAAAATTATTCCAATTACCTTCGGGATAATTTCAATTACTCTCCCCTGGATCCCATTGTTGGCATTAATTCTAAAGTAAACGACCCGGAACTCGCGATTTTTTAATAATAAAATTAATTAAAAATGCGAGTGATTTTTTAATTCGTCTTTTAGCGGTTTTAAATTGGGTACTTACGGATAATTCAATTCCTTCGTAATAACCTGCATAGAAAATGTTTATTTGCAGATAGTGTCCTCAGTCTGAACTTGAACTCTC
Organism: Psyttalia lounsburyi; assembly: GCA_030522865.1. Lineage (NCBI taxonomy): Eukaryota > Metazoa > Arthropoda > Insecta > Hymenoptera > Braconidae > Psyttalia > Psyttalia lounsburyi. The sequence goes on from JAPYZN010001051.1 coordinate 1,783, forward strand.
GCACTTGAGTTTACTCGTCGATTAGAGAATATTGAAAAACACTTTGAGATTTGATGAGGAGCGAGAGCCAGCTCCGACCACAAATTGGAATTGCTGGATTTTTATTACACCTACGATTGATTTTTTATTTTATTTATTTACGTTTACTTGGAGGAGTGAGGACACCACCGGCCGAACGAGTTGACCGCATTGGAGGCTCGGAGCGAACTGAGTAAAAGAGATCGCGCGCGGGAGTTGTCGCGATGAGTTTTGAGAGTTACCAAAGAGCCATTGGTCGTTTGGATTGTGCCACTCACCCGCGGCATCCAAATCTCCGGTTCAATCGCCGATTGCTCGATCCCCGAGGATGATGTTTATAATTGAAAAAAAAATAAATAGACCATCGGCAGCCGCCGAGAAAATCCACTGGCTAGACGACTAACGGAAATTAATGAAGAATTAATTTTTTTCTGGCGGCTATTGCGTACGAAAAAAATTCAGAGGAAATCCGCGAGAATTCGCGAAGACAATTCTGGAGAATTTACACTTTTCCACTCGTTTTTTCAATGATTTTTGAAACTATTGGGCATTTTTTATAAACAGAAATGTTAAATGCACATTTTTCCATCAAAATATTTTATAAAAGAATTCAATAGAATTTTTTACTGAAAATCTCAGTCGAACTGCTGAAAAATAAATCGAGAATTCCATAAAAATCTCCAGAAATTCAAATAAAAAATATAATTGACTCATTTATTAATATTAATTATTTACTAGTGAATAATTAATAATTACATAAATGATAATAACATTAATATTATTTATGTATAAAGATTTAATTAAAAATTGGAATTATTTACCGAGTTTCCTCGGATTTTTTATCTCTTCGGTAATATAAATGATCATTTGTATTAATTGGCGTTGGCTATTGAGTTTATAATAAATAAATAACTAAATAGCAAACAAATTAAATCTCCGTGTCGTTAAAATCTGTTCCTCTCTAACCGGCTGCGTCGAACTCATGATTTTCCTGGCAGATGTCGCGTCCCTCCGTAAAGAAAGAAAACGTTGAAAACCAGCTGTACCAAACCTCGGGAGCTCCTGGAGATAAACCCGGTATTTTTCTCCTCGGGAGGAATGAGCCAGTGAAATTACTCGCGATTACGATTACCACGTGCCCCCAGATGTCAGTGATCCTCATATGAGCTACGAGTGAAGCTAAAAGCACCAGTGCATCATCAAAATAACCTAAAAGTGAGCAAAGTTGAGTGGAGATGAGTGAGGGACAGCAGAATCTGAATGAGATGGAGGTGGACGAGAACAATGCAGGGGTTGTTGATGCTCCCATGGAGGTCGCCGCCTTGGAGAAGCCCTCGACCTCCTCGGGATCTGGCAATCAGAGCACCTGCCGAGTGATGGCTTCCTCGGGGACTGTGGGCTCAGTCTCCATCAGTCTCCATCCTCTTGTTATCATGAACGTCAGTGAACACTGGACGAGACTGAGAGCTCAGGAGGGTAGTGAACAATTAGGTAATTATTATCTAAACATTCCATTAGTGAGGATTTTTGTTGAGTTAATTTGTTAATGAAAAAAAATAAATCTAGTTGAGGGATTGGAAAAAATTCTGAGCCTCAATGACCTGAGCCTTAAATGGATTTAATACTCATTATTTCCAGTCTATGGAGCCTTAATTGGAAAACAGAAGGGCCGCAATATCGAGATAATGAACTCCTTCGAGCTCCTCTTCACTGTAATCGGCGGTGACGTTATCATCGACAAGGATTACTACAACACGAAGGAGGAGCAGTTCAAGCAGGTGTTCAGTGAGATGGATTTCCTCGGTTGGTACACAACTGGTGACCAAGCGAACGAGCGAGATATCAGTGTTCACAAGCAGTTGTGTGTCATCAACGAGAGTCCAGTTCTCCTGAAGCTGGATCCCAGGCCCAGGAACACCGACGTAAGTCCCCGACGTCGCAACGTCCGCCCATAAAGACTAAAAGGAATACTCGAAACTTAATTCTTTAATTTTTCCCCCAGCAACTGTCGGTGTCAATGTACGAGTCAGTGATTGATCTCGTCAATGGCGAGGCGACGATGCTCTTCGTTCCCTTGACTTATACCCTGGCCACTGAAGAGGCTGAGAGAATTGGCGTTGATCATGTCGCCAGAATGTGCACGAACGATCAGGGGGAAAGTTCACTGGGTAATTAGTCGAAGAAAAAATATCTTTCAGTGGTAATGGGATAATTTGATTGAGCAATTATTGTTAACAGTTGTTGAACACCTCATGGCACAGCACAGCGCCATTAAAATGCTTCATTCACGCGTCAAGCTCATCCTGATGTACCTCCAGGCGGTTGAAGCAGGTGAACTCACACCTAATCATGAGATATTGAGAGCAGCAAGATCACTGGCACATCATCTGCCTGTTCTGAACAGCGATAAATTCAAGTCGGATTTTTACAACGTGAGTTTTGGATTTATCCAGTCAATAAATAGGTCTCCAATCGAGCGAATGTCGTTCATTGGGTCTGGCGAATTTAAACATTTGTTCATTTATTTTCACAGCAATGCAATGACTTCGGTCTCATCACGTACCTCGGGATAATAACGAAGGGCTGCAACGATATGAATCAATTCGTCAACAAATTCAATTTTCTCTACGAGAGAGCTGGCATTGGCCCCGGCCACACGAGACGCATTCGTAATTTATTTTTTTGATTTGCAGATTAAATTTTATGACGGAGGAAATTCAATTGGATAAGCAACAATAAAACATTTGTACTAATTAATAAGCTTAAGGTAATGTGAATTAAAGTAATTTAGATAAAAAGAAGATGGAGAGTTTTTTTTTGTCGGTTGATTGACTCAACTCTTTAAATACGATAAAAATTTATTAAGTTTCTATTATATACAATTTACATGTTTATTTCCCACAACTTTATAATTCTTCGTTTTTGTAATTTAGTTTGGATGATTTGATGTTCGATAATCGAGTGGATGCTCGCCAATTTTTCGAATATTTTCACACTTTTCTTTTTTTACATTTTTTTAATTGCATCAGATCACCTGCGGTTGTTTTTCAGCGATCATTCTCGCGTTTGAAAAATTAGTATCAAACGTTATCGAGAAATCCTCATAGGCCACTCGTTCTCATTGATTTTTTTTTCTTTCATCGTATATATTTTTTTCTCTCAATTTTGATTCTTTGAAAAAGTGTTTAATTAAACATCAAAGCAGCGGGTTTATTATTCCCCCGCTGATGAAAAAAAATCTAGGGGTTTTATGGTACAACAGATTTCCTAAAATTTCGTCTAAAAACTCGTCAACTCTTCGCACGTTTTTTTTGTCGCGGAATTTATTTAACATTTCTTCATAATATCTTTATTTTCATTCACATCCGTCTATCTTTGTACGAACTGTAAAAAATAGAATTAATTATATTGATCCACGTTAATTATTGCCTGTTGATTTCTTTTTCATTCTGAAACAATTCCTCAGATCGTTGCGATTTATAATAATTTTTTTTATACATTTTTAGTCTATTTTCGACGCTCGATATTTTTATAGATTTGTTCGCTGATATGCTCTGGTACTACAGTAATTTTTCTTTTCAATTTTTTCGTCATCCCTTGATTTTTGCTTTGTGGATATATATATTTTGAGTATTTTCGATATCGGATATTGATATTTCCGTCAGTATTAATTAATGAAAAATAATTTATTCAACATTGACTTCGAAATTCCCCCAGACTTCAGCCTAAAATACATTTCACTTGTCGTTAAAATATTCTAAATTCCATAATTTCCATAAAGCATTTTTTGTTTCTTCCCAATTTGAGCGTCAAAATACGAAGCATTTTCGAAAATACGCAACGTCTCTAATGCCATAAAAATCATTTACACAATTTTTAAAATTTTCACTCTGTTAAGTAAGGGTGATTTTCTTTTTAAATCACTTTAATTTCGATCGTTTCTCTATCTTACGTAAGAGGACGAGGAGGAAGTCTTTGAGTCAACAGTCAGGCTGTCCTCCATCATGGTGGCAATGATGTCCACAATGACAGACAGCATAGCGTCTGGCTAAGGGCTTGGTTTGTCAACACCAATCAACTCTTCAAACAGACTGTTTCTACCCTTCACTCTGTCCTCGAGTGTGTGCACAGCAAATCTCAGCATTGCCGTTGATAAATCACCTACAGACCATCTTCTATCGGTTAGAACTCGACTAACAGTATCCAACTGGAAACATAAATTGTTGATTAACCATTTATTTTCCATTCCTGAAAAAAAAAAAGCCAAGTGAAAAATGACAAAAAAACCTCTACAAACTTCTACTTTGTTTTTCCCGAATATCTCGGAAAGTAAGGGAGTTAGAAAAAATTGTGTAGATGAGTTTTTTGTAGCTCTCGAAATTCCCTACAATAACGCTCTTGTCAAAAATCTCCCTATCTCGCTCCGATCACGGGATATTTTGCAAACACGAGGGGGCTCCTCCGGATAAAAATGAAGGTAATTACCTTCGAGAGGCTCGCATGCCCACAAGTGTAATAAATAAGCCTGGGGACGCCAGCGAGTGAAGCGGCCAGCCACTGAATAACGAGCTTCAGCTGGGGATCACCCTTCAATCTGGATCCACAACCCCAATTACCACTCGCCACTGGCAACAGTCCACCCTCTTGCAGGCTACTATCCCCTGGTATCTATAAAAAAATAAAAAACAATGTCTCTACCTCCTCGAATAGCTCCCGACATCCCCATAAAGATCATATCAGTAGTGAAGTTGTGAAATATAACAGATCTCGTTAACTTTACAATTATGTACACAATGGGCGATTTTAGGAGAAAATCAGCAGAAAAATTGTTTTTGAATTTTTTTTTTGCTACAAAAATAAGTGCCCATGTTTTGCAGGTGCAAATGGATCAAATACATCATCTCCTACTGTTAATTACCCATTAATTATATCTCAATATCGGAATAATGAGTTCCGATTTAATCAGAAGGAAGAAAACAATTTGAATTTACGCAAAAAATTGTCTGGAACTTTGACGTCCTCTCTCCTAAAATCCCTCATTACAAAAATAATTCATTCTCCATTCACTCTCCCACTCTCCAAGTTGCGATTAAAGGTCAGATAAGAACGAGAGACAGATGTTATTAATGACAAAACTCGATAATTAATTGTGCAATTACACCAACTGCAGATGGAGGTGATTAATTGTTATACAGCACAAGGCGATAGATATTCTCTTTGCAACAATTCTCAATTCTATTCACCGAATTATCATCCCCAGTCAGGGCATCCACGTCGCCCTGGGTCTCGCGAAGTTGTACCTTAATCGATGAACTAGTGTCTTCATCCTCAGACGTTGACGAACGGAGATAGACAGTGGCTTCTTCCTCGAAGAGTGTTTGGAGAACAGTCGAAGTGAATGTTACGGATAGCAATTTTTTTCGCCGCAAATCGTGATCCAGCGCGTCTAAATACTCCTCATCCTCATCGTCATTATCAGTGACCTGTGTATTCTCATTTTTTTTATATATGGGACGGCCTTTTTATTTTATTTTCGCAATTGGGGACACGACAGAATTTTACAATTTCGACGTGTCTCGAATTTATAAAATCGCAATTGGGGACACGACAGAATTTTACAATTTCGACGTGTCTCGAATTTATAAAAATTCTGTAGAGTTTTCTCTTGTGAGTATTTGCACTCATTAACTTCTCTATAATTGAATAGAATATTTACATTAAAATATCAAATGATTTGACTTCTGCAGAATTCTATAGCTCGAATGGAAAATAAAACGAAAAAAAATTTTTTTTTCTATTAAAAAAATTTTGAAGTTCTGGTTTTCATTCTCAAAAAAGTCTCCGGCGACTGAAAAGTCCTCGGAGTCCTTGGGACCTCCACTCATTTTAAAAAATTGTCTTCGAAATTATTAAAAAAAAATGAAAAAAGTTTTTAGTGAGATTGTTTGCGCTCGTTTAAGCGTAATTCTACTGGAATACAAAAAATCTAACGATTATTAATGATTAATTTCCTCGTCTTCACAGAGGAATGACTCCTCATCACGCAAAAAGAATCTCAAAACTGTTGACTGTCTCTCATTCCATCTCCTAAACTCTAGAGAACTCGAGTGATTAATTAAAAAAAATAATTGCGTAGGAAATAAACAAATTAATGGTTCGGGTGTAATTACCGATTGTTGCCGCCTGTTCCTCTGCCTCGCGAGCTCAAGACTGAGGGACCTGACGGCCAGCGCTAATTTGTGCTTCTGTTGGACATCGTTGGGCCCCAGGAGGGGCTGGGGCTCCCCTTCCTGGACGGGGACCCCCGCGAACGACTCGCTCAGAGCTCGCCTCAGGAGAGAGCCCGCGAACTGAACAACTGCCCTATCTCTCGCGTCCAGCTCGCGATTTTCATCACTCGCGATCGGATCATCCAGCCACTTCGACAGTTGCTCATAGACTTCTTCTAATTCTGAGCAAAATTCTGAAGATTACAATCCCACGTTAAATAATTTTTTTCTATCGAAAAGCGAGCATTTCCGGTTTTCGTAAATCGTGAAATCAGGGAGAGGAAAATCAGTTTGTGATTAATAGTCAATATCTCCTGATCAAATTATCCGATTGCGATGAATGAGCTCTCATTTTCAAGCTTGTAAAAGTAGCTTCAAAACGAGCCATTCATCGAGCAAATCGACCTCTTCATTCCCGAGTTATCGTCAACTGAAGACCGTCCGATTTGCCCCCGCTCACTCAGTACTTTCCCGAGCTCTTCCCACACGAGAAAAAAATTAGTAAAATTCCAGGACAAGATTTTTTCCAATAATTTCACAGTTCTCGAGTGTGCGAAGAAGGTAACATCAATCCGAGGACTGAAAAGTGTGAAAATCCGTGGAGAAACGCGAGCCAAAAAATTCTTTTCCCGCGATTATTTTTTTTTCGCGACAAGAAAAAAAATTCAGACTCTCACCAGAACTGTATTCCGTACTGAAGCTGTATTTGCTGCTACTCGTATCCTTCCGCTGGAGCGTGGGCGGCTGCGTTTGCTTGAACCTCCCGAGCCACTTCTGCTCCGCCTCGAGCGACTCCTTCAGGAAGTCCTCGTCAACGGTCTCATCACGAAGCACGAACCCCCTGGATCCACCTCTCCTGAGTCTAATCAAGAACGCGAGAGAAAATCACCAGACTTTGATTAATTTTTCCGGCTTAAACGCAACGAATAAGCGACTAATCTCGCTAAATTTAATCATTCAAATCTTCAACTACGAACTTGATATCCTGATCCCCAACATGGCTCCCAGTGATATTAATCCCAACGGCGTAACTCCCCTCCGACGAATTATCAGACGACCCGGTGGCAGTGCTCTCCCTATTTAGTGCCTCTTTCAGTCGTTGAGCGAAAGTGCCCCTTCGCTCTGGTGTATCCAATTGATTGCTGTACCTCCTCGACAATTTTTGGGAGAGATGCTCGTCCTCATCAGGAAGATCCTCATCAATGGTGTCCTTAGCGCTGTGGAAGCTCTCGCTGCTCTGGCTATTGCAGCTCCCATAGACCGACATCTGGCCCAGGGATTTCCTGGTGACGGGCAGAACTTCTCCACTCGAGCCTAAAACGATGAATCTACTCCTATTACTAGCGCTACTTGTACTTTTCCCCATTTTCCCGGGGCTCTGGGACCTGGTGGACCGCCCGTTGGGCCGCGGCCTCTCGTTCGAATTTCTCTCAGGACTGGAGGTCTCATTGGAGCCTGAAACAGCCGGTTCATTTGATTTTTCCTTACCTAGTCTAATAATTACCCCCAGTCAACGTCAAATTGACTTGTCAAAAGATTTATTTATTTACCTAATTCCCATTCGATTTTTTCTTAAACAAAAATTTGTTTAATTCTGAAAAATTATCAGTAATTTCAAAAGGTATTCTTTAACGATTACACGACCCGATACTCTCGATATTTCAATTAATTTCGAATGTAATTAAATTTGGGGACGAAGAGTTCAGGCATTTACTTAATTAATTAATTTTTTTGTTGCTCTACGGTCTATTGCCGCTCGAAAAATCGAATTCTGACTTTATCTGAGATTCCTAGATCTCGTGAACTCCTGGGGATCAACGGCGATTGGATTTAGAGCGCTATCTCCTTTAATTTTTTAGAAATCATTTAAAAAGTGAGATAATTAGTCATTTTGACGATTTTTTAATTACCTAATTTTCCGTTTGTCCTGGCGATTTTTTTATCCTCAGTCTCGACCTCTGGGGAGGCAGAGCTGAAGCTCTCGCCAATTGGAGAGAGTCTCCTGGTCGCCGGGCATCCCTCCGCGTCTGAATCCGATTTGATCGTGTCAGTGGGGGTGCCCGGCGTGTGCCGCTGACGAAAAGCCAAAAGTGATTTATTCATTTCCCGGAGAACGTTGTCCTCTTCGAACTGAGACAGGGGGAGTTTGGAGTAGTCCTCGGGGTCCATACAACACACGGTGACCTAGTGGTTTGAGGTACTCGTTAAATTCTCGCGGATTCGGGCAAAAAATTTCGCGAATTCGGGCAAAAAATTTACTCAATTTTCCGGAGATTTTTTAAGACAATTTTTTTCGTTATTTTTCACTCACGGGGTTCGGATTGGCTATGCTCTCGTAAAACGCTTTGTTCTTGGGATCATTGATCCGCGATATGTGCCTGGCACCCTCCACAATCAGCACTTCGTTGTCCTCTAAGGCCTCCACCGACAGTATCACAGCGAGCATCTCCGGATGCGTTGATATCTGTAAAAAAAATCCTTCAATCCTCTACCGATGAGTGTCTCGATGAGAATTTTCATCCGATTGCGTCAGTGGATTATCAAACTTCATCGACATCAATTTTTAAAAAATATCCCGACCTGCCCTCGAGGTGATTTTGTTCTCAACTGAATTCTCCAATTTTATGGGGATTATTTCGCGAGACAGGAAGAGGAGGGACTCGAATTACTTTTTTGACGAGAGTTGTCTCCTCTCGAGACTGATTTATCGCTTTTTTAATTTATCCCGAGCTTGAGGCGATTGTTAAAATAGCTTTGAGTGGAAAATCGAAATGTCCTCAGCTATTTTCGCTCACAATTAATTGAACATCCTGGGTCAGGGTCTCGATGTTTCCACAGTGACATACTTACTTACATGTACACTTTCTTGATTGACAATATTCTCGAGTGCTCCATCTCCGAATCTTGAGCTTGCGAAGCAGACGTGGAGAACTTTGCTGTCCACGTCGATCCTCTCCATTCGCCCGGTGTGACGAATGCTCAGGGGACATAAGGGCACACTGCTCTCCAGCCAGTCTTCAATCGTCAGCCATTGTTTGGAGGTCATCACCTGACGGTAAAAATCATGAATTAACGAATTATAAAATTCTTAATCTCAAAATTCCAATTCCAAGAATGCAACGGATTAAAATTTTTTTTTATGGGGAATCGGCTGAACCAAAAAGGAATTTAACAAAATTCTCCGAAAATCTATTTATTGATCTATACCGACTGATGATCGCGATTTATCTGGGAGGGATCGATCAGATTTTCAAGTTCTAATGCGAGAATAAAAAAAATCCAGTGGATAATTGTAGGAATCTCAGAAATTTCCGATTCCGACCGGAAATCGAAAGATCTTCTGGTCTCCTGAATCAGTGAATCCACAGAAAAAGCTCGAGAATAATTTTGAGGGATTTTTGGGGGTGATTTTACCTGTCTGGAGACCACCATCCTCCCCTCGAGGGCCGACTCATTCTCAAGAAACTCGAAGTACTGTAGAATACTCTTGAGTTTGGCTTTTTGGCTGTTCCTAAAAATGTCAAGTGTATTATTGAACCTGGAGGGGGGGATGAGAGGGATGGGGGAGGGCATTGAATAGAATCGAGGGTAAATGGCAACAGCTTCTTTTTCATCTGCCGTGCACACGTGTCAACCTCGGGAGTACTACAGAAAAGGTCAAAGATTGTGGAGGGACTAATATTTAGATTGACGGAGTCACGCAAAGTTCAGTGTGTCATAAATAGGCGACATAATTCGATTTAATTGGGTATGAGCATTCGGCTGTGCCGAATATTCACAGCTAGAGTTCCAAAGTCCACAAAAAAAAATATTTTCTGAATTTTAAAAAATTTGAATAATTTGTAAAGAGAATCATTTGCCCTTGCAGTTGATTTTTGGGGAAATATCTCTGAATCTAAGGGATTTATCAAAATTGACGTAATGACCTTTTTTATAGCCCTCAATTAGCTCTACAAAAAAGGTTTAGACGAAAATTGAGTTGTCGCCCTTAGATTCTGAGATAATGAGTGAAAATTGATGAATAGTTAAGATCGCCGGGGCCAATTTTCTTTCACGTCTGGAGTCGAGGGCCAAATGGTCTCGAGGGCCGACTGATCGTAAGGGCCAACTGATCGTGAGGTTCAGAGGATAGTAGGACAACAAAATGTGCCAAAAAGGACCCTCAATAATTTCCTCACGTTCTAATTGACCTTCTCCCTCCCCGAATTTTGCTAAAAAATTACTCACAGATGCAAATGTTTGAAGAAGTTCGTGAAATTGAAGTCCCCAAGCGTCGGATGTGTTTTAATCGTTCGTTTCGGATAAGTCGAGAAAAAAGCGTTGGCAACCAGAGCCGATGCGAATCCATACGTGTACTCGACGCTATCGCCTGCGATAATTCCACAAAACCCATGAAATTAATTCACTTCTTAAAATATTCACCTGTCAACCTATTTGATCAGACGATTATTTGAAATGAGGGTAAAGGGTCACCTTGCTGCTGCAAACTGAAGTAAAGCCCCTGGGGTGGTTTAGTATTTCTCAGTGCCTTTGCTCTTTCCACAATACGGGGTATTGTCTTGGTAAATAGCTGCTCGCGTTCACCCGGCCCGAGATCCTCGTCAATGTACTTTGATAGGCCAGTAAATAGATTGGGGTCTTGCTCGTCCTCGTCTGGATCCAAACTTATGCTGAGAAGACAGGAGAGTCAATAAGTCAATACGAACAAGTAGTGGCGATAAATAAGCCCAGGTCGTTTGTTTATTTAATAAAACGTCCTGCAGGGAACTCTGGGGCAATTCAAACAAATCCTCTTCCATTGGACGCCCCAAATTTTGGATTTTACGGTCGACGCAATTGAAAGTAATTATAAAATCAAATTTAACAGTTCATTAATTGGAAAAATATGAATCAATTATCCAGTGATTACAGAATGTGCCGGTAATTATTTGTTAATTGTAATGCGAGCCGATTGGCTTGTTAAATATTTTCAAAATATTCGGGAATATCGCGCACGCCTTCCCCAACGAAACAATTTTGGCAAAGTCTTTGTGTTGGCCTGGCGGAGCGCTCGCTCCGGAAGAGGAAGAAGTTAAAACGGAAGAGTGCGACGAACCTCGAAGGTTGTTCCAACCCCGGCACCTAGCGCTTTTTCAAAATACCCATCATTCCGAAAATAAACCACCACTATCCCACCGCGGATAGACTTGGCGTCCGTCGTTTTACTACAAACTCATGCGAACAAACGAGAGACATTTCTATCGCTCGGCTTAACCCCCTCCCCTCCTGCCGCCCCGCCGGGTGGTACAAAAGAGGAATAACTCATGAGATCATGGGATTAATATAGATCCTAACACTTTCGCACCCTAAAAAATCCCCCTCCCCTCGGCGCCCGCGGCTTCAATGGAGGCATTTAAAGTTTTGAGACATTTAAAATGTTGAGGAACGTAAAAATAGGAGGAGGAAATACAAAAACAGCTGGAGATGATGGGAAAAATTGAGAAAAGCGAGTGAAGGTTTTTGGAATGCCGCGAGGGGTGGGAGTCTAATTTTTTTAGGAGACGCTCTTGATTGGGGAGGTTTGGGGATTAGGGGGTATTTTATTCAATTTATTTGAATTGCTTTTGGGGAGGGTCTGAAATTTTATTTCAATTATTCCGCGCAGGGAATATTCTTTTAGTTTTTTTTGGTTTGGGGTAGTTGAGGGGTTGAGGGGTGTTGAGATTGGACAAGATCACCTTCGCCCCCCTCCGTGTAAACAAAAATAGGACGAGGAAATGGAAAAACGGGGGGAGGTAGAGGAGAAAAAAAATAAGAAAATTTTAAGATTTTGGAGGAGAATTTAACGAGGGAAATCAAATTGTCGACAACAATTTTTCTATTTCCCCAGGATTTCGAGATGTCTCCAAAGAAATGGACATTAAATTCTGTCGAGTCATGTCATTTTCAGGAAGTTCCCTAGAAAATGTAATTTTAACTATTCGAAAATATCTGCTTAACCAGCAGATTCAGCCAAAAAATATGGTAAAATTTGATGAGTATAAACCAAAATTTCCCCAGAAAAACCTTTTCCTAAAATGTCTGTGACCTCAAAGAGAACCTAAAAAATTGAAATCGAAGCTCTGGCCCAATGAAAATTCCCTGAAAACTCCCAAAAACTCAGGAAGTCCAAAAAAAGTCAAACAAAATTTTTTTACAATAACTTTTTTTCAGTTTTCGCTGTCCTCTTCAAAAAATCTGTCGCTAAAAAATTCTCCCGCTTCCGTAATCGCTGAAAATCGTGTGAATAGATAAAACTCCCCGGCGAAGATGGCTTTTCTGGCTTTCCCAGTTCAAAAAAATCCTGAAACCGCCAAAAATCCTCACTCACTTGCACATATCATGAATTTTCCTCATAGCGTCCAGGAGATCCTTGGAATTTCTCGCAATAGCCGCTCTGTCCAGCTGTTTAACAACAGCTGGCCACCAGGGCAGATCACAGGGCAGCATAACAAGCGCCATCACCCCGTTACAACCCCCTCTCGTCGTCAAAAAAATCCCCAATCATCTCGAGTGAACCGATTGCGTTCAGCAATTAAAAAAAAATCCTCCTCCACTCCATCGATTCCCCGAAAATTCACCTAGGCCTCAGTAATTTCCACGTGGTAGAGTACTCACTCGGCCCCTCTCCACCCACCCCACGTGCTCAGAATTATTGATAACTCCAATTCACGAGTGCAGGAAGGTTAATGAGATGAGCGTTTATGTAATCACTTCTTCGGAAGTTCTTCTCCCCCACCCCCACACTCACTTCCGCGGCGTATTATCCGTTACATTGTTCTCGGTTATTCATTAACACCGGAAATCACTGGATGTATTCACCTCTGATGAATTATTGTCATTTTAGGGGGGTGAATTCTAGGGGTGGATACACTGGGAATTTTCACCTACAGCTGCACTCGACCATTTACTGATTTTTTTTTCCTCTTTTCACCTGAGATTAAATTTTTTTACGCTCGCTGGGGGACGGGGGGAGGTCGCCGGAGGGCTTAGGCTCGGCTTTGACGATTAATTTTGGGTATTTAATTGTCGGGGAGGCGAGGGGATCCGTCTGTTTCGAGGCCCCCGTGGGGTATGTGGGTGGGAAAAATCGGCGACTAGTACAAACGCCGGCCGTTTGCGGTGCACGCGTCGGAAGACCACTCACTCGCTCGTAGAATTCTATTTTTAGGGTGGCTGCGGCGCCGGCGCGGTAGGCCTACCCCTATATAGAAGTCCGGGGTGATGGCTGGGGACGTCGGGACGGCGGGCGCACGGGGAAAATCGATAGGCGAGCCGGGTGACGTCAGACTGAAACGGGTGACGTCAGTGCTAGGGGTGCGGGCGGGCTGGGGTCAGACATCATTCTTTAACCTTTTGGGTTATCGGAGGACTCACGTTTTCAGCCCCTCCCCAACGATTTCCGCCCATTTCTATTTGGGAAATTCTTTTTAATGAGCTTTTTGAAGACAAATTGAAATGGGGTTCTCGGAAGTTTACGGAATTCTCCGGCGACATCCGCGAAATTAATGGGTTTGCGCGAAAATGTCATAAAAGACTTTTTGTAGAGTATTAAATTCTGGAGAAAAAAGTCCTTATGGCTATTTTTATTTTCCTCCCGCAATTTCG
>JAPYZN010001052.1:0-21069 GCA_030522865.1 Psyttalia lounsburyi
AAAAATTTCTTGTAAATTTTATATTAACAATTATCCCGGATCTCATCCCATCTATTCCGAATGCCACCCCATGGCTTCCTGTGACGTCACGAGAATGTGGAATGCTATATAAATTCCCTCCTTAGCAGCAAAAAAATTTTTTAAAAATATGTTTAAAAATATTATTAGTACTCCTATTATTATTGAAAATATTTATTAGTTCTGCGCAATATTCAACGAAGAATTAAATTGAATCATTGAAAAAAAAGGAATTGAGATGGACATGGCAGCGGAAGGGGATACGGGCGGTGTGGGGTCAGACGTAAGTCTAACCTTTTGGTTCATCAGGGGAATTTAAAATAAACGCGCGAAAATTTCAATTGATTCCCAACCTTTCGGGATAAGCCAAAATCTCCGGTCAAATTTTCAAAAGATTCAGATAAAAATTTTTAAGTAGATATTTTTAAATGAGGAATTTTTTTTTCTACCACGTCGATAAGGTAGAGATCAGTGAAAGCTCCGGGAGAGGAATAAGCTCGCGAGGTCGCGGAACGTTCCGGGGACTGCTGGCAGAGGGCGATCGCATGAATTTTGGCAGTTTTGTTTCTCCCATTGGCCTCTGAATAATCATCTCAATGGGTCAAGGACCCCGAGACGGAGGAGCCTCTCATTTGAATCTGCGAGAGCTTGAAAAAGGGCCAATGAGAGTTGTTATTAACCGGCAAATGAAAGGGAAGGGTCATCTTTAATTCAACCGAAGCCCGGAGCTTCAATTTACGTTGTATAGATTGCAGTCTCTGTTGTGTACGTACTTTGTCAGGTTTCGTAAGGGTAACTACTGAAGGATGCATATACGCAAACGAAGCGAGTTCTCTGGCTCTGGAATTTGTGCATCGATGATCAAAGAAGGAATTGCGGATAGAGGAATGGGCTTCAGATGACAGACATTGCCAGCAGTGATGAATCCTCCAAGGGCTTATCGTTGATTTGGCAGATTTTATTTCTCCTAAACAACCTAAAATCAAAAAAATTGCCAGATTTTTTCTGTAGCAAAATCCCTCTCAGAAAAAAATCCCCAGATTTTTCCCGTGGGAGAGGCTCATCGGGAAGGGATTCCCCGATTTTTCTGCGGGATAAAATCCTCTCGGAAAAATTCTCCCGGCCCGAATCCCTCAAATAACTCATCTCCGATTGCCTAGCGACGTTACTACCCCAAAAATCCATCAGTGATTGCCAAATAAAAAAATTCAACCCCTGACCAAAATAAAAATCCCCTCGGGTGTTACCCCGGCGCAGGCTCTGGCCCCAGCTGGCGGGGAAAGGGCATTATTACCCTAAAAAAGTATTGAAGAAACAATTGCTCCCAATTCTTTATTCCCCATTTTCCAAATAAAACTTTTATCACCCCCACTGCAACTTTTATTTTCCCTCCACGGGCTCTCCACGTCTGTGTGTGTGTATTCACGGCATTTGAAAGGTATACCCCCGATCGAATGCCGCGGGGCTGTTTCCCCGCGCCGCCCCCTCTCTCCAAACGTGAGTGTCAAAAGAGTACTCGAAAAACTGAACTCGTGCCCCGCGGGGGGAGGGTTAAAAAAAGTCAGCAGTCCTCCATCCCCCAGTGAAGAGTATTGCACTATCTGTATACGTGAACAGCCTGTGTACTTCCGGAAGCGATTTAACGGGGGGAGTTTGAAAAACCGTCCCATCCAATCCCAATTTCTTTTCATCCACTCGTTGAATCGTTCACACGTGAATCTGTTGCCTCCTTTTTTTTCCCCCCCATCGGAAAACACTGGGGGGCCTCTGACACTTCATGATCTATTCACCCGAAATGTGAAGAAAATTTCTGCGGAGATGTAGATTTTTTTTACGACCTCTCTTCCTCTGCCTCCCCTTCCCCCCGCGCTCGGCGCGAAGGGAAATGGGGGGAGTTTTTAATTACAGAGGTTTATCTGGTGTAATCAAAGAAAGGCTCTTGCTCGTTTTATTCAATAAGTGAAACGCGAGTCTTCATGAACATTCATTTCGCGTATTAAAAGTGGAAATGAGTGAGATATTGCGGTTTCCCTCTTCTGAATGAAAATATTATCTCGGGTGTTGATTTCCGGCGTTTTTTTTTGTTTAAATAATTCGCCCAGCGGCTGTTGGAGAAGTTTTGGAGGGCCTAGTGTCCTCAAAATAAAAAATAAATAAAAACCCTAGTATAAGCATCTCTTCTGAAGCTCTCAGTCTAAGGCTGATCTTAGTTTTTCAAAGATTTCTGGAAAACTCCTGGCGCTATCATTCGGATTCCGATTGCCTTCAGGTCTCCAGGGAATTCGGGTTCTGCCAGGCTCTCCAACCAACCCAGAAGACGCCTGGCGTCTGCCAGACACCCCCTCCCCCCAACCCTCGCACACCCAGACTTTAATCCAAGAGTTGTAATCTCACTGACTTAGATCTGACTTAGATCTGAATTCGAGTCACTTCGGGAGTAAAAAAAATCTCCAGCCGCGCCAGTTGATCGCCCCAGAAGCCTCCAGTCCGCGCAATAACCACCGGCAAAAAAAATAACTACAATACCGACAGTCTCTCCCACTCCTCGAATTAATCCGAAGACCGAGAGCTCCCCCCGGGCGCAGCTGAACCGGGCGCGAGCCGAGGAAGGCCGTGAATAGACCGGGCGTCATAAAATCTAATTTAAATTAAACTTGCCCTCAAGTTTGCCAGCGGGTGGCATGGAAAAGGTAAAACTTATCCATTTGGTGGTTTCGAGTGGCCAGAGGGCGCCGGCTGGAGAGGGTGCAAAGTGGTTGCGGTGACTGTAAACGGGACAAATTTCGTCCGATCCTCCCGATATTCAGCTCGGATATGCCGAGATCCGTGCCATTTGATTCGCAACTCACCCCCTCTCCTCCCCCCAACCCCTCGCCATCATCTGCCTCTTTTCCTCTTCACGTTGGTCTCGTTTATCAACCCCACCCGCTCCTCCCCGCCCATCTCCACCACTTCTGCGCTTAATTGAAGTGATTTTACGCCCGACGAGGTACCACCACCGGTATAATCCGCCCCACGTGAGGAGTTGAAGAAGGCGGTTTAGAGCCAAAACCGGAAAAGCCTGAGGTAAACTCCCCTAGCTTCTGACGTTGAGGAGAATGATGTAAAACCTTTTGCATGGTAAATCCAGTGTCGGTGAGGAGGTATTGTTGTTTAATTAATTGTTTGTTTTGTTACCGAGCCGGGGAGGGGGGAACAGCGGATTTGCGGCGATGAGAGGAGGAACATCGGCGGTAGAATTGATTTCTTTTTGTTCTTGGGATTTGGGGAGGTAAATAGGGTCGAGGGCTCTTAGAATTTTAGTTATATTGGCGAGTTACTTTCAGGTATTTATTTATTATTCTGGGCAATTTTGGGAAAACCCCGGCAACAGCAGAGGGAAGACTGATTAAATTGGGATTAAGTTCGGATTATGCTCGGCCACCTCGAGAAATATTCAAGAAAAATCACGGGATTCCGTTAGTTTTGTCATAAAATTGATTTTTTAAATCGGAAAAATTGTCCCTCATTAAATAGGTTAAATGGTAATTGTTGTGAACTATTTTATTATTTATTTATTTAGGATAGATCTAATTGGATACATATTTGACAGTATGAAAATTGAGTCTGTATAAGTTATTTATAAATACTAGAGATGATCGCGCGCTACGGTTGTCGAGGATATATATCAGACTCGGGGTCAACGGCATTGAATTCCTGAGCCCAAAATACATAGGAATAGACCTCAGGAAGAGCCAAAAAGGGGCTCATTCGGTTTTTCCCGTTTTTCTCGCTTAATATTAATTTTTTTCTTCTGACATTAGCGAAGAAATTTATTAATCACAAGAAAATATTATTTAATGTAATTAAAAGGATTGTTATTCATTTCAATAATTGTTGTTTCAGTAATATCTTTCGATGTTATCTTTATTCCAATATCTCAATCCCCTAGGATTTTTTTTCTCCTTCGGTATTGCCCAGCCGCACTGAGCGTAGAATTATTGGAAGAGCCAAACACCCGGGGGGTAGTAAAAAAAAATGCAAAACGAGTGAATCCGACGGAACAAACGATGAGACTATTATTGAATAACGACGATTGGAGGGCCAGTGAGTCCCTTCATCCACTTTTCCACGAAGAGACCGAGTCAAAGGGTGCGAAATAATTTTCTTTATTTGCGGAGTAAACATATCTGACGCTGAGGCCTGTTCCTTTGTGAAAAGGTAATTAGGAGTATCTGCCGGGATATGGAAACTCTTTTGAGTCAATATTTATTTGCTCTGAGCAAATCAACTCGAGGGATCAATTGGACGGGGCCCGGATGACGACCAGCGCTTGAGGGGAAAGTTTGAATTTTGAATTTTCCGGATTTTTCTGGGGTTTTTGGGCAGATCGATATCTGCTACTGCAATGATGAATGGAGACTGGTCGAGAGGCTTCCGGCGACAGCCACTTGCATTACTCATGGCCCTTTTGGGCGATAGCCAGTTGCAGGCTTGTCTGCTACACACCACAAAAACCATGACACAATAAATCCCTATCTATCCACAAGAAAAAAGAGTAGGTTTTCCGTGCGAGAAGAAGTGGAATAGAATTCTTTGGAAATTACCACAAGAAGCCGCACTGCTGCGAGACTTCCATGAATTTCTGATGGCTTTCTGAGGAGAAATGAATTGGGAACTGAAGTGCTCGTTTGACAGTTGAAGTTGGATTCAGAAACAATTATTTTCCGAGAAAATGCTGTTAGAATGTCGGTTTTTTTTTTGCTGAAAGCAGTCGATTCTATTGTTCTACTTCGAATACTCACTCACCTCTGTAAATCTTCTTATTGCAGCGAACAAATATCTACTGTAGAGCGAGTCAACTCTTCTATCTAGGCTAACGAAGTTTCTTATCATAACAGAAGCCCCTGAAAACTGACTCTTAGTTTCAAACAACAACATCGGATGGGGTGAGTACTTGCATTAAACATTTTATGTTGGGAGTGTGTTCGGGAGATAAAATTTGATCTCTTATTGAAATTTGAAGACTCTTCGACAAGGAAAATGATTTTATTGAGACCCTAAATCGGAACTGATTTTTTTACTGGAATTTTTTTACATATTTTCGCAAGAAATTCATGGCTCCAAATTAAACAATTTTTTTTTGGTCATTGTCTTTATAAAAAGTGACAAAAATAGAGAGAAAAAGACCGTTAAATAATCTCATTTTTTCCTTTGCTTTTATTACTTAATACAAAGAGAAATAAAAATCTCAAAAACTAATCAATTTTCCCCCAAAATTCACCAGACGTTTCTAAAAAAAAAATTGAGAATGCCAAGGGCTCTCAAATAAAATTATAAAATTGAACAATTATTTATTTTCTTAATTTCCGTAAACAAAAAAAATTAATTCTCATTCGAAAGCCGGTCAATTATTTCCAAAAGATTAACAAAAGAAAATTTAAAAAAAATCGAGAACTCCCTCGAGGGCTCGTTGAGGGCTCTCAAATAAAATTAAACAATTATTTATTTTCTTAATTTCCGTAAACAAAAAAAATTGAATTCTCATTCGAAATTCGGTCAATTATTCCCAAAAAATTGACAAAAGAAAATTTTAAAAAATCGAGGACTCCCGGATCTCTCGCAAGAAACTACCCCCGCAAATCCCCAATTCCGTGTGAGAAATTTTGAAAAATCCCCCAGGGGATAATCCCCTCGCCAGTAAATCCCGCAAGTGACCACCAACTCGGACACATCACGAGCCGAATAATATAACAACTAGACTAGAACGGGGGATTTTGGAATCGACATAAACCAGCCGGTACCAATGATAGAGACAGATGTGCTCAACTGACCACACATTTGTTCCAAATAACTCCGTCCCAACATCCGGTGCTCAATATCCAGCGAATTAAACTTCCAAAATAGCAATCCGTTACTGAATACACTCTTCAGCTTACGATTGTCGGTGGTATTACCTTTGAAGTATCAGCACTTGGAAATTTTGGAAATGGTAAAGCCGAGGGTGGCGGATGGATTAGCCAGACAAATTTTACTGAGCCAACTGGTGATGATGATGATGATGCTGGCGCTGCTCGTGCCCTCGTAATCTGCACTCGTATACGCATGAGGCTCGGCTTCATCGTCATATTCATTAAAAGGGCAGCATAGCCCACCGCTTGGTTAGCCGGCAACGTCATTACACCTGGGTTATTAGCGGATAATTTATTATCAGTTGGAATAGAGTGCGGTGTAACCCTACAATCTTCAATTTATGCTGGCATTAGTGGATTTTCTCAATAATTGATTTCCTCATAATTCTCGAGGGCATTTTCGAATGATTAAAAATTGGGAAAATCTGCCGGATGAATAATTACTGCGACGGGGTAAATGGATAGTTTATCGTCGACGTGGGGAAACAATGGGGGGGAATTTATTATCCGCGAGTGAGAAATTGAATAAAAATCATTGGCGAACATTTGGAAAATATTTTTCATGTTTTTTATGTCAAGGTATGGGGTCGGCTCAGGGGCCGAAAAAATTGTTTACTTTGTTTTCTTTCAGAAATAATTAATATTGGAGGTACAGCGATTCGGGCCGTTTTTTGGGATCATTCGATTTTTTGAGGATAACTCGAAAAGTAATCGTCCTATCGACTCGCGGTCAACGGCATTGAATTCCTGAGCCTGAGCCTTTTTTGGTGAGTCGACAACCGGACGAGAAGCCTTTGGGCATAGGCTGAATTATTTTTATTTAAAAAATTGCAGGTCGTGTCAGTTGAGATGGACAATTTGGAATGCTCGGGCCCAGTGGATTAGTAGAATACTAATTGAGGAATCAAACTGAAACTGGTTTAAGCCGATCGTGGCGTTCAGCCACTTGTTCTCTATTCTCCAGACTGATTCCAAAGGGACTCGGCTTCCTGGCTAGGGAGTTACCGCATGTTACGCTGTTCCCAATTAGGGAAAATACGATTAAGTCCTAAGTGCGATACATGCCTAGGCTGGCATGAGAACAAACATTCGTTCGCAAATCAATAGAGACGTCGAGTGAAGTGACGAGAGTGAGACGTGTCGTCTGTCTCCCCTCGCGTTGTCCCTCTCTCCCGCATTTCCATTAAAAAAAAATCGGAGAAGTTGCAATATTTTATTGAGTTATTCAGTATTAGATTGGAAGACTGTGGAAAAAGTCTCTGACGAAGTGAAATTTAATTAAAACTTCATCAAAACACAAATTCCATCAGCAGCTGTTCCCGTTGACGCTCAATATTTGGCCTGCCAGTAATTATTTCGGGTAATTACAAGTCGCTTAGAAATAAAATCCCTCGATCGAGCTGCCGTAAAAGACTAGCCATTGACTCGAGACTCCCCTCGAAGTGTGCGGAGAAGTTGAGAATAAAAATAAAAGAAAATTCACGAGAGACCACTGTAACATCAAAAACGAAAGGGTTCTGCGCCGAAGGACCTGTCCACCCTCGTTATTCCCAACGTCTGCCCAACGTGGCTTTCAAGTTCTCATCCCTTCGCCGGTGGCCAACAAGAGCCGAGCCAGCGGCCATTATCCAAAACTCAGGAACCTGTGTCACCGGTTTTCATGAAACACAAACGGACGTGAGCGCGTCTCTTCATCATTCTTCTTCTTCTTCGTCTATAAAACTCGAGTGAAAAGCTGAGAATGGTTTCGGTTGCGTTTCAGACTGAGAAGTAAAAGATTAGAATTTTTGTCAGCCATTTTGAAAATTTTTAAATTAATTAATGAGGATTTTCCTTCGCGCAAGTGAATCGACCGGAAAATCTGGAAACCGGATTTTTGGTAGAGTTGTTTTAAATTACATTCCATATTTTCAAAAAATCCAAAATTTCGTGAAGAAATAAAATATAAATATTCACTTCCACTTCCGTTAATAAACATTAATGTATGAATAATTAAAAAAATCTCCGACTCAAGGACTGCCGAATTACCCCGTCAAAATTCATGAGTACATTTCCAGTAAAAACTCGAGTTCTAATTAAAATCTCCAATTTTTAATTTAATCTATAGAATTTTACATGGCTCCCTCACTTTTGGTTCTGATAATTACCTCAACTCTCCCCATTAATTCCCCCAATTACAAATAAAATCCGATTATCAAGCGTACCGAGAAAATCCTCCCCCCGCATTCCATAATTCCCGCAAAATTCCAATATTCTTATTTACCAATTCGTCGATAAATTGATTCTAGCGACACAAATTGAAAAAAAGCTTCAGTACACAGTGAGTTCCTCGGCCCTCTGAACTAAGAGGATTCCGTGAGTAAACTGTGCACAAGAGGTCATACCCTCGGACCTCGAATTCTCCCCGAGGTACGTTATTGCACTGGGTGGTAGATCACCTTAAACTGGGCGATCCGATTACGGGTAGAATCTCCCCTATTATTATTCCCGTCTTCTTTCCCCCCTCCCCCTCCTCCCCCCCCCCCCTCCCACCAGTAAGTTGCCTTCATTATTCCAGTCGCCTCATCCTTCCTGAGAAAAATGCAAAGAGTCCGAAAAATCCTCAGCGATATTTCATCGTAAAGGTACTATTACCCTGCATCCCTCCGGGGCTGAAATGAATTTTTGCGCTCAAGCAGATCTCGCACTTTCAATATTAAACGGAGGATGAGAACGCCTTACGCAGACCATCAGTTAAAATATAAGTTTAATATATATATTTTTTTTATATTCATAGAAGTGAAAATGATAATAAAGGGAAATGTTCAGTTTAGTGCTGTGCTATTTCAAAGGATTTGCATACTGAGAGGGGCGTGTGACGCGGGAGAAACAGTGATAAGAGACTACATCCTGAATTATATGCTGGCATATGTGCTAGCTCCCATGAAAATCTGTTGCAGTAAAGTGGAGAACGGCTCCTACGACTCCTTTCGAAAACTCGGGGAGATCTAGTTTGTAATATCGTTTGAGTGCTCGGGTATCCGTTCGCTTGCTACATGCCATTCTCGAATTTTAGTTGTTTAAAAATAATGCAGGATTTGCTAGGATATCCTGCGGAATTTTTTCGATATTTTTTATAGGAATGCAGGGGAAAGGCGTCGGGATGTCCAAATCCGCAGAGAACATGAGGACCAGCAATTGCTGAATTACTTTGAATTCTGGTAATTATTTACGGATAATGAGGGGACCACTGGATCCGAGGTCATTACGAAAAGATAATGTAATTATTTCCCTCCAATTTTGCGGCGAAATAATTATGTAGGATTTTCTAGGGTATCCTATAGAATTTTTTGGAGTCTAATCGGGAGTCCAAATCCTCATACGACCCAAGCCGATCGCTTGCTCAAAGAACTCAATTTCTATTAATTATTTCTATATAATGACATACCCAGTGGCTCGGGATTCACTTCCAAATCCTTCCATACGCCCCCGAAAAAATCAGTCAATCCTAAACGACATGGTAAGCAGCCTTAGGATAATTCCTTGTGGTTCATCAGCAGACCAAATCGTTCTTATTCCCCATCCTTGTTTTTATTATTGCGAGAGTGCCAGACCTAGAGTTCCTCGGGCGTAATTAGATCAAATTGTAAATAATTTACTGGTTATTTTGCACTCTAAGGACTCGTAGGATTAATTCCCAAAGTTTCTTCGCAATCTCCGAAAAGATTGATCGCCAACTTGCGAGCATGCTGAAGCATCCATCAACATTGCAAACAGACCCGACTTAGTCATCTCTGAATTCATGTTTATCCCATCCTAAACTCGCTCGAATCCACTGACTGTGTTTTGAATACCAATATCGAACGGGTGTGTATGTGTGTGTTTGCGCATTAGAGCATATCTGGTCAAGGCATCGGTGCTTTGTCACTGTACTGTAATTATTGGCCCAATTCTGGCCATTGGTCACTAACTCTTGTTGCTGTGCCATGATGCACAATCATTGTCGATACCATGAGCTTCCTCGTTTGTTGGAACAAAACCGGATCTTATGGTGGTGAGCGTCTACCTGGAAAATCACCTTGCCATTTGCCATTAGAGATGCTCGACTCGAAGTCCTTTGATCTGGATCATCGTGTTTGGAAAACATGGACGTTAATCGCGTCAGTCTGGGTCCTTTGACGGATTTCAATTAGAGGTTTCAGGGGAGTTTTCTGGGACGAGCAGCAGACCAAGGGGCAGCGACGCTATTGAACTGGAGTTATTGGATTACAGTAACTTTACAGGAATTGTCGTATCTCCAAATATTCCGGGATCCAGCATGTCATTTGAGTCTGCTAACGGCTGATAATCATCTGGGTGATCTGAGCAATTGAACAATATTTTGGGAAATTAATTTGAGAAGAGTTTCGCCTCGTCAGGTGATTCTTTAACGCTCAACGATTGTTGGGTTGTTCGAGAACTCCTAATGAACGCTTGTTACTTCTGATGCTCAAGCTTATTTTTTAAACAATCGCGGAATTGCTGAAGACCGGATAGATCGCTGGTCGTCAACCAAAACTGCAGCGTCGAAATTTGGAACAAATCTGGATATGAAGAAAAATGAGAACCTTCAGCTGAATTTTTGGTAGAAGTCTTCAAACCTAAGAAACCATCGTCTGGTAATGAATGCCTGTTAGAAGGACGATGAAAGCCGCCAGATAATGCACCTTACCTAAGGCTTCAGACATGTGGTCCAGGATTAGCAGGTTAGAAAGGCACCAGTGATATTGGATTAGGTTTATCCTGTTTCTACTCTAACTTTGTGACAGTCTCTCTCACCATCCGATTATTTCGTGCGCAGATGACTTGTTTACTTGCAGTCGAAGGAAAAAAAAAATCCCCGTACGAAAGTGAGTTACAAAGTGACTTTAAGAATACTTGAAGGAGTTGAGGATCGATTGTGACACTTGCCGTCAATGGATTTCTCCAGCAAGTTTCATGAAAATCCTTCAAACCTCTACCTGGATGTGAAGAAATCGATATAGACGGAGAATGTGTAAGTATTCCAACTTGTTTATTTAAAAACTTCAGATTAAACCTCAAGCTTCCTTTTAGCATCAATTTTTCAGCTGTCCAATTGGAAATTCCCAGGATGTTTCTTCAATGTCCACATTTGTTCACCACCAAATTTGCCACACTTGAGGAACTCAATCGGAACCATTTGAAATTAGCAATCTCAGACTTCTAGAAGTGCCGCAGCTCATCAAAGGACTTCTCCCCCTTTCACGGCAAATCCTTCAAGCCACTTTCCCAGAGGTGACGGAATCAATATAGAATGAGAAGGCAAAAGCATTCAAACTTTTTATTTAAGAACTTCCGATTAAACCTCAAGAAGCCCTTCACCATCAATTCTCCAACTGTCCATTGAGAATGGCGTGCAAGCCTCAAGGTCTTCATCATTGCGCCACAACCTAGAAAAGTTGAAAAGCTCCATTAGGGTAATCAGACCGACTGGAAACGCTTGAAATTGGTTCCATCAGACCGAGTGGAGAAATTTCGTATCAATGGACTGATTAACCGTGGAATTAACTCCAATGCCGGGAGCTTTTCCTCGACCAATAAATGTTTTCCAAAGCCGAGGAAGTTACCTGAAGCGTATGGTAGAAGATACATCCAGCCTCATCGAGGTGGATTTGAAGGATGTGCGCGTGGATGGAGATGGGTTATATCCAGTCAAGCTTTGTAGCTTCAGTGGCTTGTGGAAGAGCCAGGTATTTTCAAACTATATGCAGGCAAGATGCTTTTGTGTAACGCTCAGTGAACGCTCAAACTTAGATCCGGTAATATGGCATCAATATAGGTATCGTGTATAGTCATGGGTTGGAAAATCAGGCTTCACCAGGCATCCAGCGTAGTCAGTGAAACTTTGGATGCAACCGTGGACTACAGCTTATTAACTTATTACCGGTCTCTCTGGCATCTCCAACTGATGTGTTATGGAGCCGTGTGTATATACTTGGGAATATTCAACTACCTCACGTGTTCAACTAATATTAATTATCACCAGTATTCAACGGGTCCGCTAATTGGGACACTTGGGGAGCTTGTCTAAGTTTGTTTCAAAGTTATTTGGAGAGTTGAGGAACAATGGGCGGGTTTGGATTAGTTTATCAGTGGTGAAATATGCTTATCACGTACATGAAAATATTCCGTGGCCTCGTCGGTAAAGGAGTTCCGTCATCTTTGGATAACTTAGACAGCCGGGAATTGGGTGGTTTATTTGGTCTTACAAGGAGGTCTTCAAGAAGATTGAGGGGGGAATTGATTTAGGTGCCCTGTCGATTCAGCTGCCACGTACGAACCACGTTCTTCCGTTGTTGATTAGTTTTGTAATTTTTGGGGTGAGAAAGGGGGAGGGGGGCAATATAAAAGCTGATAACACGACTTACGCGATTGACACGATTGGATCTGATCAAGGCGATCCTGAATCTCAATGGGATGGAGCGCAGAGCGAACCATCAGTTTTCCTTCAATTGAAAAATTTGTCGATTCCCATCGCGCAATCAATTTGTTCATCTCTTAACATTCAAATTCTCCTATGCAAATAAACATCACCACGAGTTTCACGAAAGCATCGCAACTCAAAGTTATGTTATGCATAATTCAACGCAGTCTCGCTCTCTTTGTACTCAGATAGATTCCCCATTTCCAATGAATAAGTAAACATTGCCATCAATGTCGTATCTACTTTGTTCCAAACGTACTAACGATCGTTACTGGATATCCCAGTTTCCACCTGGGGATCCCCACGGACACTTTATCTACCCAAAATTCCCCATGGATTTTCCCTTCTGTGTTTATCACATCACGTGTTACATTTGGAGTGCATTACAGTATCATTGGTGCTTTCTAGGGTGAAGAGAGGCCTTTGGAAGGTCAATAAAGGTCATCTGAAGATCTATGGGGGTCCTTTGAGCAAAGGGCGGCCATTGGAAGGTCTGTAAATGTCATGTGAAGATCTGTGGAGGTCATCTGAGCGAAGGGAGACCTTTGGAACATCAATAAGGGTCATGTGAGGATTTATGGGGCTCATTTGAGCGAAGGAAGGCCTTTGGAAGGTCAATGAGTGTCATGTGAAGATCTCTGGGGGTCATCTGAGCGAATGGCGGCCTTTGGAGGGTCAATAAATGTCTTCTGAAGATCTATGGAGGTCATCTGAGCGAAGGAAGGCCTTTAGAAGGTCAGTAAATGCCATGTGAAAATCTGTGGAGGTCATTTGAGCGAAGGAAGCCCTTTGGAAGGTCTGTAAATGTCATGTGAAGATCTGTGGAGGTCATCTGAGCGAATGGAGGCCTTTGGAATTTCAATAAGGGTCATGTGAAGATCTCTGGGGGTCATCTGAGCGAATAGCGGCCTTTGGAAGGTCAATAAATGTCTTCTGAAGATCTATGGAGGTCATCTGAGCGAAGGAAGGCCTTTAGAAGGTCAGTAAAGGTCATGTGAAGATCTGTGGAGGTCATTTGAGCGAAGGAAGGCCTTTGGAAGGTCTGTAAATGTCATGTGAAGATCTGGGGAGGTCATCTGAGCGAATGGAGGCCTTTGGAAGGTCAATAAATGTCATCTGAAGATCTATGGAGGTCATTTGAGCAAAGGGAGGCCTTGGGAAGGTCAGTAAATTTCATATGAAGATCAGTGGAGGTCATCTGAGCGAATGGAGGCTTTTGAAAGGTCAGGAAAAGTCATCTGAAGATCTATGGCGGTCATCTGAGCGAATGGAGGCCTTTGGAAGGTCAATAAATATCTTCTGAAGATCTATGGAGGTCATCTGAGCGAATGGAGGCCGTTGGAAGGTCAATAAAGGTCATATATAGGTCACAAGAAGGTCATAAACAGTCCCAAATAAATTGTCTAATTCAAGTGAATAAATGAACACTCCCAACAATGTCCTACTCAGTTTGATTCAAACGTAGGGCGATCATCCCTGGATACTCTCAGCTTCCACCTGGGAATCCCTACGGATAACTTATCCACTCAAAATTCCCGATGGAGTTCGCCCTCCGGTGTTTATTACATCACGTTTCACAGTACAATACAGTATCGGTGTCACTATATACAGCATTTGGCTTCTCGCACTGCCTCCCATTGGGTCACATTCTCAAGAGGGGGAGAAAGGTTGGAGGGAAGGGGGCTACCTAACGTCGATTAGCATCGACATTTCCCCCGGCTTCTTCCCATTATAGGAGTTTCGTACTCAACGGGTAATCCCTCGGATTTCGGTGATATTGCAGATGCACTCATGCCGTTAATACGTGAATTTAATCTTCCCACCGGAATCAGAAGATTTATTAAAGCTGTGGACGAAAATTATTTCACATGGTACGCGGGGTTTTGGAGATAGTGTTGAATTTCTGGACTCCACGAAATACTCGGTTATTTTTCAGGTCTGGGAACTGGGGAGAAGTTAGGAGGGCTTTAGGGGATGAAGTTTTTAAGTGCCTTAGGTAGTTTTTAAAATAATTAGGGAGCTGGAGAAATGGGAGAAGGGTGTTAATGAATTTTTGTTTTTTTTTTATTGGGTGATGGAATATGGAATAGTTGGGGAGTTGGCGGTCCTCGCGTTTTTATTTACTCAATTAATAGGTTAAATGTAAATGGGGAGTATATTTTTTTTTATATGAAAGTGGAGGAGGGGGTTTAGAGGTTATTTTTGGCACACGAGAAAAATTATTTATGAGTGATTATTGGGGGGAAAAGGATTGTAGAGCGCGAGAGGTTTTTTTTAAAGATCGACAATAGGGGGGTCACGGGAAGGTCACGAAGGTCTCATGAAGGTCTTATGGAGGTTGTAATTTCGTGCGAAGGGCTTGTGAGGGTCACGTAAAGGTCGTGGAGGTCTCATGGAGATCTTACCGAGGTTGTAATTTCGTGTGAACGGCTTGTGCGGGGCACGTAACGGTCACGAAGGCCTTATGGAAGTTGTGATGTCGTGTGAAGGGCTTGTGAGGGTCACGTAAAGGTCACGAAGGCCTCATGGAGGTCTTATGGAGGTTGTAATTTCGTGTGAAGGGCTTGTGAGGGTCACATAAAGGTCACGAAGGCCTCATGGAGGTCTTAGCGAGGTTGTCATTTCGTGTGAAGGGCTTGTGCGGGGCACGTAAAGGTCACGAAGGCCTTATGGAAGTTGTGATGTCGTGTGAAGGGCTTGTGAGGGTCACGTAAAGGTCACGAAGGTCTCATGAAGGTCTTACCGAGGTTGTAATTTCCTGTGAAGGGCTTGTAGGACCACGGAAAGGTCACGGAGGTCTCGTGAAGGTCTTACAGAGGTTCTGTAAATCCGTGAAGGGCCTGTGAAGGTCATTTTGAGGCCATAAAAATAACAGACATGGTCATGTGGAGGTCATAACCAAGAGGTCTTGTACAGGTG
This sequence comes from Psyttalia lounsburyi, assembly GCA_030522865.1. Lineage (NCBI taxonomy): Eukaryota > Metazoa > Arthropoda > Insecta > Hymenoptera > Braconidae > Psyttalia > Psyttalia lounsburyi. The sequence goes on from JAPYZN010001052.1 coordinate 15,292, forward strand.
AAAGGTCAATAAAAGCAGTGGTCCATAATTTCCGTTACGCTAGATCCACTCGACAATCACCGGCCAGTGCATTAAAGGCGTTAAATTTCGCACAACAAATCTGCACTTAAAATTTTTCATGTCAATGAGCGCGTAATAAACTCCGTCTCATCCTTCAGATCTTCTCCAAACTCCTCGAGAAACTTTAAACGCCTGAGAGGCGAAGTTCTCAAGTGGTTTATCACCATCTGAAAATCGAGTGTAATTATTCAGAAAAAGAACACCACCTCCCAGTCAACTCCAATTTTCCTGCTAAATTTCGTGAGCACTTTTTGCACTGGGAAATTTTTAAAATTAACCCAATTAAACATGAAGAAGGGGAAATCATCGATTTCAATGGCTCTCCGGTGGCTCCAATAGTCGTGTCAATTTTCAAAAAGTCAATTTAAAACCGTTAATACAATTTCAATGCACGTGTTTCGCGTTCCGACATTCCCGAGTGGACTGAAAAAAAAAATATATATATATATGACGAAAAAGAGTGGCAAAAGAAATCGAACTGAAAGCGCTCAATAATGCCGAACACGCGGCCTCGGTCCAGAGCTGCTGGGCGAATTTTTATACGGATCCGAATGAAGTGGGAATAAAACTGTTATTCAAAAGTTATTTCACTGAAAAATTCATGTCGATTGCAATGTTCAAGTGTCGAGGTTCATTTCAACCTCACCAACTGTGAAATAATACCTCATTTGGATTTTTTTTTTCATTTTTTGTCGATTGTATTGCTCTTATTTTTCAACTTAGGAATTATAATTTTTTCTCATTTTCTGTTGCAGGTCCATTTAAATTACAGTACAAAGGCCGCTGAGGGCTGAGACTACTTGAAAGGGGACGTGAGAGCGCCGGACCGCGGGGGGGGGGGGAGGAGAGGGAGAAATGTGAGTGTAGTCGCGGACAGAAGAAATTAAAACGGGAAAATGAAATGAAAAAAATTATGAATGGAAGGAAATTTATGGGTCGCCCGGAAAAATGCCTCTTGTAATTGGGGGCCTTTTTAGTGAATTTGAGAGATGCATATAATTAATAATTTCGTGTTCACCTGAAAATTAATTATTCCAAATGAACCTGTAATTGGTTTCATTTCAATTCAATTAGATTTGAGTTACAGTTGATTTTTTGCCTCCAATTGGCAATTTTTAATGGGAAAAAATATTTTGATTTCATTTTGGAAGTTTTTTGATTCTCTTTGGGCGGTAATTTTCAAAAAAAAAAATGGGATACAAGTGCGCACAAGCTCATCCGCGACACATGCGATTTCACCGGTTGCCAGCAGGTCGTTGCACCTTTTGCCGGACGCATTTCGAGGAGTATGAGGTGAGTGCATATGACTTGCTCCAAATGCACGCATAAAAATGAAAAAAAATAGTTTTCACTCATCCCCGTCGAACCGCGGGGGAAAATGTACTTTTTAGCGCGTGTTTTCGGCGAATCGAAAGAGGGGGATTTTTGTAATTACAGGGGAGAGGCAAAAAATTTTTCCAAACGAAGGGCGGAATCGCTGGAATTGCCAATAATTGTCGGTGTGGCGTATCGATTGTTCGCGTAATTAGTGGCTGATGGGAATAACTCAACGCGGAATTATTTCAATTTAATTGACACAATTGGAAGAAGGAGAAAAACCATTTTTATTTTGTTTATTTTGGTAATGTCGGTGGGATTTAAATGGCCGTCAATAAACGGAGAGTGGGGGGATTTTGTTTGTCAGGTTGATTATTGAAAATTCAAGGAATATTCATGAATTACGCGATAATTACATCCATCCGGATTTTATTATGTCGATAATTGAGAGGTTAATCGAATGGGGCAATCAATATTTTTTAGGTAAACAATCCCGTTCTGATATCGTTGAAATAATAATTATAATAACCCAATTTAATTCCAAAAAAATTAAATAATTACGCAAATATTATTGAACAATTTGCGGTTGATCTCTTCAGTTCGCGGATTTTATTAAAAATTCGGTGGACATGTTGCGTTTTAAAATTTATAGGCAATGATTTGCTGAGAAAATAGCTCTCGGGGACGCGGTAAACGCCGGGAGGTGGGCAATCGAACTCTCGTGGAATTAAATCCGCCGTTGGTTCCCAGTAACACTTTTTTCCCACCTCTCACACAAGACGAAGAGAAGATTGCTTGATAGGAGACAGTAGTTTCCTCAAGGTGCACACCATATCCTTCTTCGTGTCTCCCAAGACGTAATGGCCGACTAGTCCCGGGGCTGCACTACTCGTACAGCGGACGACAGTCTGCCAGGTTTTAAAGGAGAATAAGAAAGGGAGGACAACGAAATAAGAGGAAAAAAGGGGGAATTTATATGGAAAGAAAAGCCAGGGTGAGTAGACGGGCTTCGGTGGTGAGGGTTTCCTCGGGCAATTTCTACCGTCCATTGCCTCGTTTCACTTTTTCCCTTTCCTCAACTGTACACTTTTCACACCAATTCAAAACCATGAGACTTTGGGGAGGGGGAGGGCGAGGGTCGAGAGAAAAATGAGAATGGCGAGGGTTAGCTACCGCATTGCCATAGTAAAAGTTTGGGGATCATTTGCCAGAAGGAGTTCTGGATTTGCGGGAGACGATGTTTGCCTTACTCGAGCGCTGAAAATCTCCGTCGCAATCTTTTCACCATTTGCGGCGCTTACCCGGCCAGACAAACTCAAAATGGCGCGAATTGTCGGGGAATATTCGATGAAGGAGTACTTTTTTTCAATTAGACATTCCAAAAATTATACGAAAAAAATTGTGGAATTTTTTTAATTCAATTGAGCTACTGCTGATTCTTCGACGGAAGTCGATAGATTTTTATTCTAATTTTTAGGGGAATTGGGAGATTTTTTTAATATTTTTGAAGCGTTTTAAATCGAGAGAAAATTCAAGTGAATTTATTTCGAAATTTCTATTAATTTTTGACCTGATTCCGTAGAAAATATTCAATAAAAAAATTCTAGATTTTGTTGTTCTGACGAATTTCCAATAGAGAACATGTACAAGTCACCTGACAAATAAATTAAATAAACCAATTTCTATCGGTTCTACCAATTCCGAGAAGTAGACCATTGTCACATCCCGTCAATAATAAATTCCGTAAATCAAACGATCTTTTTGGTCCCGCGAGATCATCTCCAGAATAACCATCAGTTCTAAATGCGCCAAACGAGTGGATCCCCTCAGTAAAATGTGAGGACGAGCTCAAAATAGACTCTCCTTTCCCGATTTCAATAATTCACCAGTGAAATTCAGTGAACCTCACAATTGAAGAATTAATGAAGTCAAATTGAATGACACAATTTCCCGGAATAGATCGCCGATTCGCACCTAAACCCCTGCTTTTAATTTTCTAAATGAGGGCTGCCATCCCCTCGCCCTAGGCCGGCGCCGAGAAACCCTTTCCCCTGAAAAAAAAAAAACAAACTCGATGAATATAATTAAGAGTCAATGCGTTAGTTAGACTCCGACGTGCTCTCCCGCGGCGGTCACCCATTCAAATTACCCCGTACACTGTCATCCAGCACCTGCTGTACCGCGTGAGACCCTCGCTGTGGGGGTCGTCCACTGCCCTCAATGTCCGGAATGCAAAAAGGATGTAAATGAATTAGTCATGACATCACTAGCAGAAAAGAGTCCACATTTTTTAAAGGTGGGACAATAATCCGGGGATGTCCCCAAGAATATTTTCATGAACTGCGAGGAATTTTCACTGCCAAAAAATTAAAAACAAATTGTCACAACAATTTTCGCACTCGATCTCGCAAACTCCAATCAAACTCCCAGTTCTCAAAATTAACAATTACCCAATAAACTAAAAATTCAGGGCAATAAGATCCCAATCTTCCCGACGAGCTCCTCCGCAGGAGCAGCAGTTCATTCACCAGGAATGGAAAATTCGAGGGAGAAAACCTGAACAATTGAAAAACGAATGAAACATGAAGGCAAGTGAAAAATAAATGATGCCGGTAAAAGCCCGCATTCAAAAAAAAAAAAACAAAAAATTGCGGAGAAAAAAGCAAATCCCTTAATGCACCCGACAAAGTGTCTGCTCGCATGAATTCAAAGAAAAATAAAATTCCCATCGTATTTTATAATCCACACTTTGTGTTTTTCCGTTACATTTTCTTCCCGCGTTTTTTCTTCTTTTTTTCTCTCTCTCTCATTGTGAACTATTTTCCCTTTTTATACCTCATCGGTATCCAGTGGGAGTAGCAGCAGTTGGCGGTACGAAGATATCGTTTCAAGCAATAGCGACTGTAGTCCAACCGATGCACAAAACTCTGTACTGCGTCGTTACGTTTCGTTTCGCCTAGTGACAAAAGCGGCCTGTATAAATTCCCAACAGGCTGTGCATACACATTGAAATTGAAAAGAAGTAACGGCAGTCGAGTGGGCGGAACGGAAAATTGTGAGAAAAAACAAATGGTCCGGCGGCGGGTGGGGGTGGGGGAGGGAAAATAGTGGGGTTGAGAGGGAGGTGGAGAGTATAATCGAATGAAGTATGGATGGAGGACCCGTTAGTCGTTTTTGTGGAGATTGTGAGGCCATCCCGTCGAGCGCCTGGCGTGCGCCTAGTCGAGCGCCAGAGAAACGCCGGACAGGGGCTACGACACATCTCCGTTCGGCGTCCATATCTCGTGACCCAACGATGCGATTTGAACGAGTGAGGTCTCATTTTAAAGAGTGAACAATCATCTTCAAATTGATCGCTAGATCGGAGAATTTCACTCTGCCGTTTTTGAGTTATTGGGAATTAAAAATAATTTATCCGGGAACCGTCAAGTATTCTTGTCACATTTCGATGAACTGCTATCGTCGATATCTCCTGATTGAATAATGCGATTCAGACGATTCAAATTTCAGTTTGAAGAGCGAAAAATTACCTTTAATTCGCAATTAAAATCGATTATTTTCATTCAGTCGTTCTTGAATTATTCGCATTTGCGCTGCGCTAGCTGGGCTGACTACCCCCGCAATGGCGAGTTCGGGCGCTATTTTCAGCGGTCGCTCGATAAACTGCGACGGAAAATTGTCAGAAGCAACAAAATACCCCAGAGGACTAGATATGAAAAAAGAAGAAAATGTCACAGGGAACAAAAGAGGAGAATATAATCGAATAACGACGAATGGTCGCTAGCGTAGAATGACAGAAATGTGAATTTCGCTTTATCCACCTTTTCATGGGAACACTGAATCAAATCAAATGGTGGAGAAGGGCATTTTTTTTTTTCTATTTGTTCAATAAACACGACGGCTGAGAGGGCTACAGCAACATCCAGATCTGACGCGGAAGTCCGTTCATATTTCTCTTTGTGAAAAAGTAAAATAGGGCATCTGTGTTGGAAGCTGCATAGGAAACTCCTTTGATTCAATATTAATTTGCCCGAACGCAAATGAAATCGGGGGAACAACGAATGAGATAAAAATTTCATTACATCTCCCCCTAGACATTGGAGTTTCGATCTCTGATAAAATTAAATACAGGGGAAAAATGGATTTTTCGGAGTGTGTATAGCTCGCCTGGGGAAAATGAAATTTTCTCGGAGGTTGTGGAAAATTCATCGACTGAGCTACTGGGGATATTGAATTTTAGGGGAGCTGAATGAAAATATCGGATTGATTTTGGAAACTGGGAAATTATGACTGTAATAAACTTTTTTAAAAAATTGGGTTTCTCCACCTCTTTTACCACATTGAAAATTGAGAGTTAAATTTTTATTTTCAAAAACAGAGAAATTAAATCAAAAATCATTA
>JAPYZN010001053.1:0-19991 GCA_030522865.1 Psyttalia lounsburyi
ATGAGTAAATTTATTCTCCTAGGAGAGTAAGTAACCAGAGGCGGTAGTGCCGCAGATTGCCGCCGTGCGTAGCACGGCGGAAAGCTGGTGGCGCTACTGGCTGTGGTTATTTACCCTCCTAGGAGGATAAATTTTACTTATCGGGCAGTTATGGCAGCTGATAAGTCGCAATTGGTTGAGTCCTAGCAACATAAATGCACTTTTTAGTCACTCGACGCGAAGCGGAGAGTGACTGAAAAGTTACTTTTCCGACACAGCGTGATGAAAATAGTTTTATTTGAAGGGTATTTTAGCTTGGTAAAATAAAACCGCCACTGAATAGTCGCCCAAACGATAATATATTTGATTTAATAGAAAAGGTGATCAATAAAAAAAACAATCAAGGCTAAGGTCGCAATCTGAATTGTAGGGTAATGCTCAGTCGCAAGTAGATGTACTCTCGCCTACGTTGCTAACCGAACTGCTTGATCTCCACTTCCTAGAGGAGATCTTCAACGTCGAATTCGTCATTTGTTTGTAAATTCCTCAGCTAGCTTCGCCAGGGCTTTTGTTCCTCACTGGAACACATGTGGCGACTAGCAGGCCTCGACTACTTTTCCCTAAATTTTCTCCACAATTAATTCACTCTAATTAAATGTATTCTCTAATTAAACGTATATATATATATGCTGTAGATTGAGCAAAATAATACCAACATATGGTTTTGAATAGAGTGAATAACGGTTTTACGTTCATGGGCTGGGTCAGGGCATGTAATATATTGGTTTATAGAATTATGTTCGTGGATTTTTCAGAGAGCTCATTAAATGAACGGTGCAATTATGGTGGATGAAAAATAGGGAAGGTGTGTCTGTTCCAAAAATAGCGAGAATGAGTTATTCCACGGAATTATAAACACACGGATAGAACGAAGGAAGTAAAATCCCGACTAAATTTATCGTATTTTTCATTTACTGAATTTTAATCTTAGAAGACGATACACTCAGAAGAATGGGCAATAAACATTCATCTCAATTGTCATAAATTGTGAAATTGGAAAATAATTCTGACTTTTTCTTCGCAAATTTATGATCGGTTTCAATTTTTGACGGCGGAGTATAAACAATCTCTCTCAAATTAAAATTCCGATGAATAAATCGCGATGCCCATTCATTCGTGTTGTATTTCCGCCCATAAATAAAGGCACTAACGAATGTGAAATTGAAAATCAATGGACCAAACCGAAATGACTCATCCACTCCTCATAAAGAAATATGGTAGAAAATATTGTTCTCCACCGAAGATACTTCTGAAGTTCATAAAACGCGGCTCGAGTGAAGGAAGACGTGAAAAAAAGAAGGAGCCCCCATCAGCAGAGCCACAAGTGGTCGACCCGATTCCGGATGACGGACGAGACAAGCCCCCAGCCAGTGGAGAAGGAGTTTGTCCGGGTCCGGCGTCGCAAGGTGCACTTTCCCCCCGCGGCTTCGCAATACCTCAGAGACAAATGGTGTGCCGTGAACAGGTACGCTGATAGCCCGTGCAGGTGGATTGCGTAGACCGGTAATGCCTTGAAGGTCTTCGCTCGGACGTCTCGCGCTCAAGTCAAGTTCGTGACAATGGTCGTGAATTTGCTCGCTGCACGCGAGATTAAAATGCCGTCGGGTTGAAAACATTTTCTTGTACAAAATTAATGAAAGGATTTTATCTTATTTTATCTGCCATTCTTAAAACTCTTTATTTACTAGCAAATCGGATATTATTCAAAAGAATGCGCCTCCAAGAATTTTTGTTTAACCTCGTCATTAAAAAAATGAACGAAAAATATAAAAAATTCTTCGAAATCCCCAGATTTTTCTGCGCAAGCCTGTTGTCCGCAACAACAAAATTTTTCGTAATAACATCGATTAATCCACTGACTGGCCGATTCCCCCATTCGCTGGACTCATTCCCACCGAAATTAATTCTCAATTGAGTCAATAAAATTCCATTTCTAAAATATTCAAATTTATTCATCCCCTTAAATCTCCAGATTTAATTAAAACGGTATCCCCCACCAACAAAGTGCTACCCACAATGACTAGAAACCTCCTGAAATTCGTCCTACTGGCCCGCATTCCCAATATCACAACCTACGGTCATGTGTGTTGACACATCATCTCACGTCACTTCGCGTACAACGAATTTGCCCTCCCCCCTTTCCCTCCCGCCAAGAGTGCCAGTTTGGAATTCAAGTTTTCTCAACGATACACGCGATGTCACGGTATAACGGGCTCGATCGAAATTCTGTATGAATAAATATACCCACTCACGAAAAAAAAACCTCCATGCGATGTTCCAAGAAATGCGAGAAAGTCAAGTTAATTTGCTGAGAATGCAATCCCTGGGGAACTTAAAACTGGGACAATTGGTTTTTAGTATATTGTCGTGTGGTTTTTTCGGCTGGTGGTACTCGTGCATTGCCTCCGAATAGTCCCCTCCCGAAGCAATTTCACGCAATTAAATTGCCCACGGGGCCGAAAATAACGAGAGGAAGATGGTGAAAAATAATTTCATTTAAAAAAAAAATGTATTTCGGTTCTTCAGTTTCATCGACAGACGGAGGGAGACAAATCGACTGGTCCCTCTCAATTACAAAATGACAAAAATGAGAAGTCAGTAGTGACTATTTAACAGAGGAAGTCAGACTGAATACGCAAAATGCCTGATACAGACTTAAAAATCTACATTTGTGGTCATGTATAAAAATACAAAAAAAAATGTCATATATAATGATATATATACATTGAGCCATTGATAATTGGTCAAGGCCATTCTTACGAACAACGATAAATAAACAAATAAATATATTCCCCGAAATTGCGGAGAATTTCGCTACATGCCCAGACGAACATTTTCCCTCATCTTCATGAATTCGCTGAATTAACACGAAGATGGAGCGTTAAAATTATCGTAGGTGTAATTATTTGGCAGTTGTTGATGGTCTTAACGCTGTGCTATCAGTGATGATAGCCGGAGTATGCCTGACTCTGAGCTGATGCGTAGCCGCTGCCGTGTCCGTCATCCCAGCCACCGCCACCGCCACCGCCACTGGACCATCCACCCGAGGAAGCCGGTGCTGACCATCCGCCGGCGTTACCGTTGCTCCAGCCGCCGGCGTTGTAACCAGTGACGTCGTGTCCACCCTTGGACCAGAGGGACCTGAGGCCGACGAAGGCGGAGATGAGGATCGAGATGACTGAGGCGATGAGGGCCTTCTTGGCGAGGAGGGCTATGCCGAAGTAGGCCAGAGTGGCAAGGGCGCCGATCTTCACCTTTGCCGCTACCAACAGGGGCAGGATTGACTTCAGGAGCTTCTTCTTTCCACGACCTGAAGAAAATCACGAGGTTATTAGGTTCAAGATTTAATTTTGTAGATTTTAGAAACAAGTGGTGGAGCTGATCGCAAATTTTGGAGGCAATTATCGATGGAGGAGAGATAATTTGCTCAGGTTTTACTGAAGATCTTGGAATTCAGGAAGAAACTGGAAGAAACTGTTTTTTTCTTATTTAAGATCTCATTTGAACACTCTCGAGAGTCTTGAATAGAAAAATTGCTAAATTAATTGTTTTTTGTTTTCAATTTTTAATTGAACTTCGGAAATGTTCCCTTGAGACTTTAAATTATGGCTTCAAAATCACGTCCAAAAAGCGTCGCGACGCTTTTACTAAACGACCACAAAAATGTAGTAAACATTTAGAAAACAATCTAGTCTCTGGTATTAAATAATGTATAATTTTTTGGTGTATAAAAAAAGTCCAGAGAAAATTGCCGTCCACTTTATCTCCAAAGAAAGTGATCAAAAACCTCTCGCAACGTCAAATGATTCGCTATCATCCCGGAATTCCGATCCTTACCTTCAACAACTTCATTAGCCGCCTGCTGCACCTCCTCGGGTACAGATTCAACCATAGCGCGTGCTGATTCCCCAATTTTCTGAATGGCCGGTGCAAAATTGATCTAAAAACACAGCAAACAGAAATTAGACCCCAATTCGAGAGGTTTTCCGCCCATGACTGCCCAAATATTCCGACTTTTTTTCACGAACTCACCCTCAGACTGCGCCCAGTGAGGAACTCGCTGGCTTCCTCGCCCACAAAATTCTCAAGTGCGCTCTGTCGCTGAGTGACATCGGACGCGGTCTCCATCTCCTCATCGTAAAACACTTGCTTGCCAGTTCGGGCGCTCCTGTCGGCACTCCTGACCAGGGAAACACCGTTCACGAGTTCGAGGTTGTCCTTGCCGAAGAACTCCTTGGCCCTCCTGTAGAGGCTCTTCTGAACGCAGGAGATACTGTCCTGCCTCAGGCACTCGTCAATATCCTGACCGCTGATAGCGACCACTGCCAGTGATAGGCACACGATTGTCATAAACGACTTCATTTTCACCTTTTGCCTTGCCTGCCCAATTGGCTCGATCAACTCAACGCTTTTTTTTCGCAGAAAAACACGCGAAAAAAATATCAGTTCTCTCTGATTGTCGTCGCGCTGTCTCGTAACACTTGCTCACACGTGGTGAAAATTTCGTGTGGTCCATCCGACAAGCTCTTTACCTTATATACCTTTATATTTGGCGTTTCTCCCACCACCGCTGCCTGGCCACTTGGGTCCCCACCCAGGGTCCGTGAATCCCCATGTGTCGTATTTTTTTTTCTCTCCTTCTATTTGCGTACGGTGCGTGCGTCTGTATGTGTGCGGGTATGAGTTATTTGTCGTGCGGTCGTACATTGTCCCACAGTTCGAACGCATGAGCACGAGCCCGAAAGTTTATTCACCAATGGGGCGAGACCGCGAGGTGGAATGCCCTCCTCTATATCGACCCTGGCCACGAGCCCGGAGAACACGACAAGCCGCACCTCCTCCTCACTGCCTCTTTTTATTTTCAAAATGCTGTTTTTTTTGCATTTCATTATCTCTGGTTTTTTATTTCATTTTTTTTTTGGGACTCAAGTACCAAATCTAACGGAACGGTGAGAAATTTTTTTGGGGGTGGAGCATTGGAATACGTGGGTAGAGACTTATTGAAAATTGAGGATGTTCCAGACATTTTTTTAGTATTTTTTATTTTTGAGAATTCTCAGAAGATTAACAAAAAAATCTAAATTGGGATAATGGGATTTTTTATATCAGGTTATGAATTTTCGAAATTAAAGATCACCTCGAGGTGAATTGTTTTATTCGTCAAAAATTCTATAGAAATACCCGATAATAATAAAATAAAATAATAAAAAATATAGTTTTCCTTATAATGAGACCAATAATCTCGATTTTTTTTATAAATCCGAACTTTTTTTTTAATTTTAGGAATAATTCTTTACTAGTATAGAAAAATAAAAAATAAGTAATATCTATTTTCCTCGTGACACAGAATTTGAGGTACAGTTAATCCCGTGGGTTTTATAGGTTCTAATATTAATTTCTCAGAATTGATGACTATCTCGATTTTGTGTCCTCCAAATGTGTCTCACTCTCGGGGCCCCTCCGGGGGATTTGAGGGCAGAATGAGAACAAAATTCATGAGGGGGAAGGGGGATTTATTTTGACCCCTTTTGCCTCGATCTTTCGATGGTCAAGTAATTAAATCAGCGGTGGGTTGGGCGCCGGGGATTAAGGGGCGACTCAGTTTCTTTTTCAGGTCTTGGCGGGGTCATTATCATTGTCGCGGACATTGAAGTAAAAAACGATAACGTGCGTCATGAAGAGTGAAAGTCATGAAATGGGATAACTATTCTGGGCACGAGCGAGTCGGATACTGTGGGTAAGGCCCCTTCCACTATCCCTCCGGTTGACATTAAGATTGTTTTCGGCGGTTAGAGGTTGAATCGTCATTCACTTTCTACCAGGCGTTCATTCACGGAATTTTTAATTAGCACTGGAGTGTTAGGAAAAATTGAAACGTCGGAGTCGTCGACTTGGTAATCTCTGAGCATTGAGTGCGATTTAGGAGGAAGGAGACAGGAGATTTCAACTTTCACTCAAAAATTTATGGCGGCATAAATTTTTGAGTGGCAGGAAAAATTGGAACTCTCCAATTTACTTGAGTTTTCAATACAAAGATGCGTATTTGTTGATTGAAAATGGAAAACAATTTTTTGCTTTCATTTTCTCCAGTATTTTTTAGTTGAATCATTTACGATTCTGCGATTTTTACGGAGATAATGGAACCGAAATTAACGATTCTCCCCGAGTTTTTGGTGAAATGAAAAAAAAATTGAGTGTAGGGTAGAAAACAAATTTTAAATTAATATGAACGAATTGGGTTTTGATCAAATTTTGTTCTAATGAGATTACTTTGGTAACGAAGAGCAAGCAGATGTGTTAATTGCCGAACCATGTACCTCTCGACAATCAACCACTTTCCCACTTCCTGGCTAACCCACAATGTATTTATCCACTTTCCTCCCCGCTGCATCGCTAGAACCGGAAAAATTGGCTGGAATAATCAGTAACCGGATGCACGAAAGACAGATATATTCGCATGAATGAAATTAACCAAGTGGTAAATTGTATTTGATCGGCTCCAAGCAGATCCCGGATCCGACCTTCGTTGTTCCACTTACTCCACCACTTTCTACTTTGACCCATGCCCACTGTCTCCCCGCCTCCTGCTCCGGTGACTCTCCCATCTCTTCCCTCTTTCTCCGTGCGCCAAAGGCCGCCCCTATCATCATCTCGCTTTTCGTTTCGTTTTCTCAGTGGCTTGAGAAAGGGCGCGATTATAAGTCATTTGAATGAAATCGACTGGTAAAAGTAAAATTAATTCAGGGGATAGGGAGATAATCACGATAATTTAGTTGATGAACGATCGATCGGTTAAATACATCGAGATTAAAATATTTTAATTACGGAAATTTCTAAACTTTTTTTGAACTGAAAAATTACTTTTACGTTTTAATTAGCGTTCATTATTCAAAATTTGTGGTGTATCATTCGCATTTTCTATTTTGCAACTTTTAAATTTATTTTCTTGGAGGACATTTTTTTTCCTCCTATGGGCCTGAGAAAAAAAAGAGATTATAAGCCATTCGAATGAAATCGACGGCTAAAAGTCTAATTAATTCCCGAACAATCGATCGATTAATTATATCGAGAATAAAATATTTATATTATTTTAATTGTTGGAGTTTCGAAATCGTCTTTTTTTATTTTTCATTGTAAAGCTGCTCTCACGTTTAGTTATAATTTCGTGTCGGGCTTTTCCTGAAATTATCTCAAGTCAAGAGAAGCCGAAGCACCCGAAGTACCAATTCAGCGCACGTCTTTCCCTTTTTTTAAAAAATCTCGACAAGGAAAACCCATCAGTATTCCCGAAAAGCAAACACACGTGACATTGTCACGCCATTAGAAGCAGTCACGGGAGGAATATTTTACGGCAAAACGTGGAAAACATGGCAAGCAGATTACGGCCCTTTGAGGGCTCTCCAGTCGGTCTGGCTGCCCATCAACCTATGATGGATTTGGAGCCGTCCTGGTCTGAAATATAAATTTTCGCGGGTGAATGGAACGCAAAAGATCTGGAATGTAACGGAATTTCCATCTCAGCTGAAGAAATCCGGAGTGTCCCATCACTTCTTCCTTGGCTTTCCGTAATTTTTATCTGGGCAGTGAGGAGTCTACTTCACAAAGAGAAAATAATTCTCTTTACAATCAAAAAAATTGGTTTTATTAGCCGCATGAGGAACAATTTTATCTGTCTGCGAGATTGACAGGGTCGGAGGTTATAAAGCAGGATAATTTCGTCCTAGATAAAATAAAAAGAGATGGGTTGTTTGTTCCACTGTCAGAACGACCGCAGAGCTCTCAGCCTAATCCAAAAATATATTTTTGCAATTATTTCGAAAAATATTTCTGCGCCAAATTTTTGGAGAAAAAGAAATCTTTTTGAGGGATTTGAAAAATTAACGTTCAGATTAAAACATTCAACACGATTTTGATAAATTTATTATGGAGAATATTTAGGAGACAGGTCAAAAAATTCGGCGCTCAAAATCGCCCCATGACAGAGACTTCCCTGTACAATTCAAGAAGATTCCAAGAATTATGAATGAATTTAGCATGAATGAAAATGAGCAAATCAATTCTTCGCAATTCATTCATTACCAAGATGCCATTAAATGCAACACTGCTCAAACCACAGATGAAATTTTCAATGCTGTGGTTGCCGTGGAGCGCCATTCTCGTCTGTGCGTCGCTCACTCCGCGTCTCCTCGTTTTATGATATTCGAAACGTAAAAAAGGAAGCGAGTGGAATTTGTGTCAGTGGGTCTCGGTCTCTGTCAGGGTTCCTGTAGCACACTCGCTTGGTGTGAAGAAGGAGGTAAAAGGAAAGGTCTCAAGGCAGTGTTGGTTCTTCGATAGGAGAAAAGGGGCCCCCCAGCTGCTTTTTCGTGGTCACCACTCTCCACATGACTGACTCGATCGATTCCGGATGCAGTTTACCAGAGAAACTCCATCGATAAGTCACATGAGTTTGAAATAATCATTTTATTCCTAAAATCAACCGAGCAACATCATTTATTCTCTCCAGCTGCCACTCAATCAGATATAAAAATCTAAATCGATCAATTTGTTTAACCTAACGAAATAAATTTTCTCTGCTCTATAAAAATCCCAAAGAACAATTAATCTGGAATAATTAATTATAAATTAACAAACTCCACTTCGTGTTCTATCAAAACAATTGCTCAACCGTCTGTCAATAGGTTAAATAAATTTCCTAAAATGTTTAATTGCACTTTTTTGTCTTTCCCTAAATAATCACTTTATCACTACTCAAAAAATCGATAAGTGATTATAATCGGTACAGGAGGGAAATATTTCTGAACATTATTATATTGCCGATTGCAACAAATACCTGAAGAACGCGCTTTGAAAAAAAAAAGATAAATTGCGTGTCAAGGTCGTTGAATTGATTTCCTGCAAATTTATCGTGTGTACCACTTACTCCTGGTTTTGGTATATACATGGAGAGTGTGTGGAGCAGATGCGAGGCAACAGGTCGGTGACCCACTTTCCTCATTGGTCGATATCTCCCCTACCGTCTTCATCCTGCATCTCACCTCTTCCACTCCCCTCTACCAACCGGCGATTCAAAGCCAAGAGTCTCGTGTTAGCATCGATGTTATGCGATGCTACACCGGACATGACTCCGATTTCGTTGATCTCAATTATTTTTAAAAAAGAAAACGTCAATTAACTCAGGCATTGATTCATCACATTTGTTGAAGACCGTTTATTTCGAATTGAGATTAGACGAATGAATAAATAAATAAATAATAAATATGCGGGAAATTAATTGGTTGAATTGTTGCACTGTAAAAACCCACTTTTGAGAAAGAGGTTCAGATGATACGAGACAGTATTCTCTTGTTAATTATTATTAATTAATTGTCTTACCGATTCTATTGAAGATATTTATTCAGTGAAAAATATCTGGACGCCTATTCTGATTTTTTATATAATTTCTTGTCTTTAGTTGAGAATTTTTTGTTTTCTGGTGGATTGGACTGTGAATTCAAGTGTACAATAGCTTAATTTGAAATTTTGCATTCTAAAATTGATGAAAAAATCGCCATTCATCGCAGACCAGATGAATTTATTGGGAGCGAGTCATTTCTAGCATTGAAATCACTTTAAAATTCTCTCGGGACAAGAGAAAAATTCTCACCCTCTGGAAAGGCTTTTTCCTCCTCAGAGTGAGAACGAAATTATTTATCCTGAGATTTCTAGATTTTTGTTAATGACAAGAGAATTAATCTACTTGGTCCAAAGTAGCTTCTTCTGGTGGATCCCGCGGATTACGCATTTTCACCGAAAGTCCTCGGTAACTAGTTAATTTTTTCTATTGTCACATTGACGCAGCGGGCGCAGTTGGATAATAGGCCCTGTAGGGCGACATCGCTGGATCCTCTATGCTCCTCTTCGTGTGATGACCGTGACCGCTGCTTACTTCTTGAGCGTATACGACGTGATGACCACTGTCGGAGCTGCCGGAACTCGCGAATTTCTTGGCTGCCACGATCAGCGACAACATCAGGGCTAGGGAAGACACCATCAGTGCTTTCATAGCTAACAGGCCGAGAGCTCCGAAACCCATAGCCCCCAACATTTTTCCTGAAAAGGTAAGAAATTTCCACTAACACCTGATCTACATCAATTCTTTCAATATATTTTATATATTTACATCTTTTATTCCTTTATTGTTTATAAAACAGTTAATCCCTGGACCCCTTAACGAATTTCCGATTTTACTTTACGCGCCAGAATTTTTTTCCGCGTGTCATCAAGCGAAACGAGGTTAAAATCGCAGTTTATCGGGCCAAGTCAGAAAAACAAAAAACCCGGAAAAAAAGGGAAAGTTAAAATAAATTACTCAAGTGTAAAAAAATTCAATTTAAAAGTGCAAAAACCCTAAAAACGCGGTAAGTACCGGTACATTCCCAGGAGTTATTTTATATCCACAACAAAAATTTTCAATGATTTTGATGATACAACAAAAAGAACGCAAATAAAGGTGAAGCTAATTTTCAAGAAATTCCCAGCATCCATTGCCTCCATTGGAGATCAAAGAACTGAAATGACTCACCCATCATCAAAGCGAGAATCATGAAGCTATTACCCCCCTTCTTGCCTCCCCCAAAATTGCCAAGACTGTTCCTCCGCCTGCCCTCGAAGAGGCTTCCCCGGACGGCCGCCTCAAAATTCTCGGGAAGCAAACTGGGCAGTTTAACCCTGAGCTCGCGGCCCTCCAACAACCCCAAAATGGAGTTCTTCATGGTCCTACTGCTTCTCACTCCATTATCAACGTCGACAATGGTGATGCCGTCGGTGATTTGAATGCGCGGCGCATGAGCGGCACTCTCCAACAGCTGTTGTATAACGCGCTTGACAATCCTCACACCATGACAAGATATAGATATATTCTTAGGATCCTCGATCGAGCATACCATGGGTATACCCTTCCACGGATCTTTCACGTATTCCTTATCATTCTGGCGATAGCCTTCGCCAATGCCCACAAAAATAATAGCACAACAACACCACCAGATAGACCGCATTATTCTCAGTTATCAGCAGCATCCACCAGATGATCGACGATCGGAGTATGACTAACCGTCATCCTCACCAGCTCCTGACCATTTATACAGATTGCAGGGGTTACTTTGTATCCTCAAAACACCAACAAATCGGTATTACCGGTAGCAAAAAGCGACATGGATCTCTCTGCCTCTAGTAGCAACAAAGGCAATCGCTGGTTTTTCGTTGGACAAATGAGAGGAATGGCAGAACCGTTCCACTCCACCCAGGATCATATTTATTTTTCCATTTTTATCACCCATTGGAGTGTTCTAGAGCGTTACACTTTGACTATGAATTGGTACTGGTTACAAAGTCATTCGATTATTGAGTACAGATATTTCCGTACAACTTTTTATGGAGAATGGACGATAGTATTATTATCCCAGCTCATTTACAACACGAATGGGATGTATTGGGTGTGTCCGGAGAATAACAATATTTCTGGGATGTGGATGTTCTCTAGTTCGCTAGATTTTTTTTCGTGGAAAGAGAAGTGCTTGGGGAGATTGACGTGAGAGGTAGTGAATTGTCGAGGAGTTTTTTGCAAATTATCCACTATCGGCACTGAAAATCGTTGTAGATTTATCTCTTTTATTACAGGACATTTTACCAACAAAGTGCAATTCTTACCGAAACGATAGTAAATCCGGAAAAATGATGGATTTCAATCGTGCGAATTGTGTTTGAAGTGGATAAGTTGAGTTGATCGGATTCGGATAAAACATCTACTCAAACGGGATATTCATTTTTATTAACATTTCATGGCATTATTTGTTCGCACTTTATGGGATTACTTATTATATTTGAGACCTTGAGAATTTCGAGTTGAGATTTTTGAATGTTTCAATTTTCAGGCTTCCTACCTAAAATTGTTCTCTCACTTGAGTTCCATAAATCTCAAATGGAGTTCTAACAATTCCATCTAAGATCATAATCTTCAAATGAAAGGTTTATTAGTTAATACTTGTCCATTTATTTAGTGCAAGTTTACCATTTTCAGCGAACAATTTTACATTTTCATTTTAGCACGTAATTGAATCAATTTTCCCCGTTTACATTGTGACAATTTACATCAGAAATATTTCTCCCCATTCCAATCTATAAATAAACAATGTAACGAACAAAATCATAGGTAAGTTGCATTTGATGTGATGATTATAGGTGTAGGCCAGGTTATTAATTCCCGGGAAAATTGTCGACGGAGTGACGAGAGAGAGAGGGCCAAAAGGAGAAGGAAAGATCGAGTTACTGAATCTAGTACATCTCCGTAAAGGCCTTTCTCTTCTGATCCACTTCCCTCCTGAATGTAGTCGCTGCATTTTAACCCTCCTCGACGAATTGTGACGATGGAGAGACCGAGTATAACTAGAGTCGGATGGAGATGCTGGAGTCTTATTTCCGGCGAGACTGGGAGGATCGATGGACCCGGCCCTCCAAAAATGATTCTCGACCGCTCCTACTGATTAACTGATTATTCCCCTCAATATCATTCCAATAATTTTCCAAATCAACCGTTCAACAATAGTCCCTATCAAAATCCTCAAGAAAAATCGCCACAACTAAAACTTTAATTTACAAATTCAAGAGAATCTTCAAATGACAACAATAAATAATACATATTATTTTATTAGCGCCTCATAAAATAAACCGGTGAGAGTTTGGGGGTGAAAATATACCCGTGAGAAACCGAAAGTCGATATTCACGTATCGCGACGAAGAAAGGAAACGAGAGGATGAAAATAATTAATTGTCACGAACAAATGTCTCCTGGACTCCAACAGCTCCCTCCATCGGTATCTCGGTGAAAGCCGAGATGCGTTGGCTATTGAGGCCGGATATTCTCCGCACATTCGGATGAAATAAATGCACAACTGTTGAACAACTATTAATAAACATTGTCGGGAATAATTCTCATAATAACCACTACTTTGAATTCAACTGTCCAGAAGAAGAGGTCAAAAGTTTATATCCCATTACCAGAATTCAGGCGCGCCGTAACGGTAATAAACAGTTGATGATTCATAACTTACAATGGCCATTTCAATTTTATCTTATTTACGCATGTATCAAATAAGTAAGTGCCCTACCACAAATCTATAATTTTATAAAATTTGAATCAATACCAATTAGTTTTTACGAATATCATTTAAGTAGTCGTATTTCACTAATTTTAATACTGATTAAATTGAAAAATTGCAATTAAAACCTCAAAACCGCAATATTTGAATAAATCATTTACAAATGAGAGGTGTAAATAAAAACTCAGCATTAAAAAAAAACAGTAATAAATACATTTATTTCACACAGAAATATGTGACAACAGTTATTATACAATTTTCATCCTCCTAAACAAACAATATTAATTAGGGACTTTGAAATGATGATAAACGAACATTAATAAATTAATGATAATCGTTAAATAATAACCAACAATGAGGGGGAGAGGGAGTTGCGCGACGAGACCTATCTAAATGATCTAATGATAAATAATTATTGTCCCTGGTAACTCGTTCTGTCATTCCCTGTCCAAACTTGATGATGATGATGATGATAAATATTAAAATAAATAACAATTCGTCTCGTCGTAATCTCCGTCGATGATCGTTATGAGTATGAAAATTCAGCTAATACGGGGTCTCAGTCTATCGATCGTCTGAATAGATGACAGTCCAACCAATGGAAATCGGATTGTGTCGATGAAAGAAGTGAGTGAAGTGGAATGAGAGAGAAGAGAAGGCGAGACAAGAGAGGAGAAAAGAGGAGAGTCGTGAGAGAAAATTGAAGATGAGCAAGAGACAGACGATGAAGAAGTGAAGTAATCTTGAGAAAGTAGGCGATGGCTAAGTGTCGATTGGATCTGGGCACGCACCTCCTGGTGTACGCATCCATAATCCTGATACCACTTTTAGCGCTGTCCGTTATCTAGTCCGTCCTCCATCAGGTCGAGTGCGTTAAAATCTACGAAAGAAAATTGATGAAATTGTACCCGTTCGTTTAAACGTCTGCATTGGCGATCGTGCGTCCGTGTCCATGTTTTTGGTCATTTGTGCTCGAGAATACCAGGGCTCTGGATACAATAGTAAGAGGCATGACGAAATGACTATGATGATGATTGATTTGATCGTATGTCCATGATAGCGAGAGATCGCTGGAGCTTCGGGGGTGATCCTGCAACGCTTTTGTAATTAATATCGGTCGAGGATCAGTGGAAGATCGAGGATTCTCGGTTGATGGTGGTTGGGGGGGATGATGGGAGTGGCTCAGGCCGAGGGCACGTGAGCCGAGTAGGCGAGCTCCTGAGCCGAGCGCTGCTGGTCAGATGGTATCGCCTGGCTGTGGAAGTTCCTTGCCCAGCCACTCGAGTAGCTGTCTCCGCTGTGGCCGTGATCAGCGCTGTATGAGTGACTGGAGGAATGGTGAGGGTGGGCCACGACCTCGTAAGTCACGTGCTTCTGGTGCGAGAAGAGCTTCTTCAGGCCAATTATACTGGCCAGGAGGAGGGCTATCTTCGAGAGGAGGAGGGCCTTGCCCACCAGCAGGGCCAGACCCTTGAAGGCTAGAGCACCTATCAGACCGATCTTGAGGACGGCTGCCGCAAGAAGTGGTCCCATGTTGTTCTTCTTTCCTCGCCCTGCAGGGAAGAGCAATTAATTGGGGTCAATTAATTTGATGGTTATGGTCTGATTCATTGGGCGTTTGGGAGTTTGTCTTGCTCCGATAGGCTTGCAGATGCCGGGATTGACGCGAGCGAATGGAGGGTTTTTCATCCGTGTCTTTTTCCGGTATAGGAAGGGATCCAAGTGGGAGAGATTTTTGGATTGCTGGCCAATTTGTATTAGAGGAAATGGCAATTGATCTACTCAGCGAATCCAGTTTTGAAGAAATATCTCGGAATTTAAGGAAGATATCATATTTTTTGTGGCTCTCGATTCCCTACATAAAACTAGTTCCGAAAACAAGTGAGCCATTTACTTTAAATTCGTTAGAAAATAACTGATAAACTCAATTCAAACAGCTCTACCGCTTTACTGTCCGAACTATGGAGTAAAAAATATTTTTACCTTCTGTAATTGGACTGTCCGATCTCTCAATGGACAGCCCGAGGTTTAGCGAGCCAGTCTCGTCCTCAGATGCCGACACGACGACATCATCCTCAGGAAGGATTCTCCACTTGATGCTCCTGGACTTGAGGAAAGCGAAAATCTTGCTGGACACTAAGTCCATGAACTCAGAGTCCTCGTCGTTGCTCCGGCCGGACTCATAAGTAATAATCTCCTCAGTCGCTTGACTCGTCTTCTTGATTTCAATGTCATCCGTCAACTCGATGGACACCTTCTTCATGAGTTTATTCATGTAGGTCACCAATTTCAGCATAACGCAGCTGCTGATGTCATTCTGGGAGCACTTGTTGTTGAGTTTTCGCATAAGTTCCTCCTCATGTTTAGCTCGATCGGTTAGGGTCACAGTTTGCTGCTCGACAACACCAATTTTCTCGATTTTCTCGAGGGGGCTGGCGAGCGATGCGCTCACCGCGCTGATGACCAACAGCACCAGAGCTACCTTCATGATTTTACTCTATAAAAAAAGCATATCAATTAGTCCATTAGTATTCATTAATTCCATTCATAAAACCCCAAAACTTAATATAAACTAGAATTCACATTTCTCACTATTCATTATAAATTCATTCTACGGGATAACATAATTGATCTTCATCAGGGATTTAGAATCTCAAAAAAATCAATCACTACCCTGCCCCCCCCCCCTCCCTTAAAAAAAAATGATAACAACCTCACCTACAAATATCACGAATCCGTAATCCCTCTCACGTGTCGTCCGCCGCTGAATTTCGCCCAATGTACACACCGAAACAAAAAAAAATTTAATGACGTGCCCTTATTCCCGTTGGTTGTTAGTACGAGCGGTGCAAGCCTTCTGAACCTGCGTCTCGCCCCGGCCACTTTATATACGTAGATCCTCGCTTAGTAGATTACAAGTCGGTGTAACCACCTCCCCTCTGTATTGCTCTCGTCCCATGGTACGTTGCACAGTGTGTGGAAGGAAACACCCGAACGCGGGCAAAATGAGCGAGAGAGACTGTGGAATTGGAATGAGCCATGGCAAGGCCGACTCTCCAGCGTTGGGATATGCCTGGAGAAGAGGATGGAGCGAGAGCGCTTGTATTTTGCAGCATGTACCCATACCGAATGGCGAGGGAGATATTAAGGTGGGAAGGCAGTTTGAGGTGTTTCCTCTTTCTCAAACTGGTTAAGATGCTTCCCCTCCCCCGCCCGCCCGCCCGCCCCCTATTGCACGCTTGGAAATGATTTTCCATCGGCGATTCATCCCCCCACCGGAGCATTGGAAACGAGTCAAGCGTGAGGCACATCCTTCAAGTGGATTTTTATGATTGAAAATAAAAAAAAATAATAGACGATGCGTTTGAGAGAATCTATAATTCATACGTGACTATTCCGCGTGAAACAGCCCCATCGTGTGAGAAGAGAACACAACACGAGAACCGTGTCACGTATGTAGAGCACGCACACGCCATCCATCCCGGTTTATAATTTCTTCTCTCTTTATTTCATGGCCACCTTATATGTGATACTCGTCATTAATCGCGATGCATTAAAGTGCATCTTTTGGTTGGAATGATGTGGGGCTCTCGAGTAATTCGTTAACGAGGTGATCTCGTTTGATTTTCAGGGGATTTAGGAGATTTATGGCGATTGTTAAAATGTAATCGGGAGACTGAGAGTTGGGAAAACATCGGGGTTTCTGTTTAGGTAATTATGGAAGAGCGAAATGAGCTTTTAATAGTTGATCTTTAAAAAATTCTAGGGTCAAGGTATGCGTAATCAGGAGATACAAGTGATATACAATTGTTAACGATAATTGAGGTAATAATTTTACGACATCCGAGGCAATAAAATTATGGACGTAAATTTGAGTTCGATGATTTTGCGAGTTTTCACCCGGAAATCGAGAAAATAGAGACATAAATTTAAAACCAGCAAATTGGCCGACTTGCTTTCATTTTTCCGGTTTCATCGATCGAGAAGACTCTATTTTAAGTCAATCTGGTGCACAATTTTAAGAACCTTGGAAATCAAATTATTAACCTCAATTTGAATTCGATGATTTTTCGATGGAGAATCATTCGGAAATTGGAAGAAATAAGAATAAAAAAATCCAAAAATTGATCGACTTGTTTCTTTATTCCGATTTTATTAATCGGACTAGTTCAATAATTTATTCCAATCTACTACATAATTTTCGGAAATAAGTTATGGACCTAATCAAACTCATTATCTTTTGTTAAAAGATCATCCGGAAATCGGTAAAATGAGGACATAAACAAAATTGTCGGACGTACTTTGATTTTTCCGATTTGATCAATCGGGGACATTTGATAATTCAGTTGAATTCAATCAGTAGGTAGTGCCAGTAGAGGGTCCGCCCTCGAATATTGGGAAGTAGTTCGGGAGTCGGCGCTCGTAAGGGGATTAGGCGGCTTTGGTCAGACTCATTGAGACGCTACAAGTGGCCGTCGTCATTCGAGCGTGACTACTAATTTCACCCCATTGTTTACGACTGCAATGACCTCGGGAAAGGAGACGGCTTAAGCAGTAAGCGGTGTAGCAGTAGTACTCTCACCGTTTTCCATAGTAAAGAAAAGGAAATAAGCAACAAGCAAAACGATATAAATACGAAATCCGGAGCAATCCAACTTTCCAGAGCGCGGCGCGGGCCCCGGAAGGTCAGGTTTACGTGAGACTCCCAGGAGTTTACCTTCTCCGGGTTCTCCATGAATGTCAAGATTTCATTTTGATTCTTTTACCATTCACATATGAAATTTAATTGACAGCAATTGAGTACTCGTGTATGAGGACTGAAGCGATCGTCATTTTCACGGGAAGCGAAGGAAATTGGATCAGTTTCGTTGGTCCAATTCTCGATTTGCGCACCGTTATATCAAATTCAGGGGGATTTCGTCATCGTTGGCGTGTCACCGCACTTGTTCGGACGTGCTGAGAACAACAATGGAAACATCGGTTTTTCAACCGCAAGAAAATAAGAGAAACCGGAATCTCCAAATTTTTATTCAAACCACGAACGCAAACAGAAAATTCTTTATAACGGATCTCTGTACCCTTATTCAACTGTTTTTCATAGGATCTAGATCAATTTTTCGGAACAATTGTTGACATGATAGAAGCGTAACTCTAACGTTCCAGATGATTAATAAAATCCTTCTAAATGACTACTTTTGAATGATTAAAAATTAAACTTCACTAATTTTCAATTGCTCAATTTATTGCTTCTATCTATATAATTAAATCCTAGTCTATCAATTATGGAGTGAGTACTCCTTCGAGGAATATTGAAAGATCTTTCAACAAAAAAACCGTCCAATTTAAATTGTACGGACGGTTTTAAAACAGAACTATTTTAAAATCAAACTACCGGACCCCGTTTTCATTAGCAATCCATTCAATTCAATCCTCGCAGTATCTCCCGCCTCCTCAACTTGTCCCCACCCCTGATCAAGCCGAGACTCGACCGAGTGTAACATTCAAATGCACAAAAACTCGTATTTTTTATCTCCCAACAAGTTAATCCGATTTGCCCTCTTCAACAACTCCAGGCAAAAACATTGGATTTATAATAAAAAAAATATATATATATGTATATATAAGGCGGAGGTTGAGGGCAATGGCGGCTCGCCGCTTCCGGTCTTCTCGTAGTAACGAGGCCACTTGGTCAACGGGTTCGCAGTTCCGTCCGATTCTCAGGATTGCGAGTGAGAACTTATTCGACCGGTTTTGGTGCGCGTACATATCCTTATACCTTAATCGTTATTTTTTGTCCCGGGGAGAGACTAGTGAAAGAACCACCTCGCCAACGTATTTAATCCGATGTCATAGGAATATTCTCGAGCGCAATCGTTCGTTTTCTAAGTATGGAAAAATGTGGAAAAAATTATGCTAACGATTTTTATCGCGCCAGCAACATATCACGCACACTGGAGTGCGTGGGAGGTCTTCATGATCGGCGTTAGTAGCGCAGTTGTGTTGGAAATTGTTCAGCGGAAATGATAATCCAGGGGTAATAGACGAATTAATGAAGATAAGTCAACATCGGCTAATTGGCGGATGGATTGGTGTAGTTGGTCATACGGTGAGCCACTAGTGGAGTGCTATCAATCGCTCCAGATAAACATGCTACCGTGAATTTTTTTTTCATCGCCTCAGTTATTGTGCTCTTCACGGCGGTTTAATAATTCATTTCATTTATGGAAAAATTGGACTTTCTAATTGTAACGTCATACGTGCGAATTACTCCGAGCTTTCCGCTAGAGGATTAGAGGACTGTTGCGGACCTCCGAATCTTGAACGAGAGGAACAGAGAGAGAAGGGTTATCTGCTGACTCCTACCTGGCCGTCACTATTCAAGATTGGAAGCCACTAGGTCAACCGGAGACAAACCAGGGGTTAAATTATCTCCTTTAGATTCTGACAATGAGATCGTGATCTTTAGGAGTAATTTATTAAATACAGTCGTCTTTAGGAGTAATTTATTAAATACAGTCGAGGACTTCAATTCGTGAACAGTCTGAACTAGCACCCCATCTAAAGTTGACAGGATTGAACTTCAAATTGTTCACGAATTTAAGTCCTCGGGTGTACATCGGAATGATACACGTAAAGGAAGAAAGAGGTCAATTAATACCAAAACTAGTTATTTATTCTAAAATTCACTGAAATGACCGAGTTATGCGTAGGCCAAGGGTAAAAACCGTCGGAGGAAAATGGGAAGAGTGTTAGTAAGGAAGGAAAATAAAATAATTATTGACACTTACAGTTGTTGAGTTGGGTAAAAAGGATTGA
>JAPYZN010001054.1:0-20797 GCA_030522865.1 Psyttalia lounsburyi
CGGAACAAGTCACGTAATCTGCCAGCGAAGTTGAAATTTCACAGAAAGTACGCAATTCCCACGTTGAATTTTACCTTCTGTTCCGTAAAAATTACTCATTTGCCTGACACGTCAAAGTTAACCGCCTGCCGGAGATTTTCAGAAACACTCCATAATTTTTGCGGAACGTTTCGTAATTTCTAGTTTCTGAGCGGTAATAAGTCTTGAAATTTCTTGTAGAAACTTACTGTTGGAGTTTAAGTACCAAAAAAATTACGTGACTTTTCCCTAAATTGTCAAAGATGCAACAGACTCATTCTCTTTAATTCGTACAAAAATTTATGAAAAGAATCTTGGCGTGCGGATTACGCGACTTGTTCCGTAATTTTCCTTAAACTTTTTTCTCCCTGTATAGAATTATTTCACAAATGAAGTAACTTTTTACGAAGTGAAAATAGTAACTGTGGGGAAGGAAAATAATTTTTGAATTTCTAACGGATGCAGAAATTCCTCTCAGTAGCCAGTAAGTGCTATTATTTCGCCAGTCCGTAATCCCAAAGAATTCTAAAGTCTCTGCCCCCGGCGTTCTCGAACCGAACCACTTGTCCCCGAAATTAATCTCTACCTGCATGAACACGTCAAATTCTCCGCTACTAAATTACCCCGTCATGCAGTATGTCAATTCTGATACGCACAGACCAGCCGCTGAGTACAGACACACGTGTAATGCGCTCGTTAGGCGGCCGCAGGAGTGTTTGCAGAAACCCTACTTGTTTACCACCGACTAAATCCCCGCTATGTCAAAGGAGTTTAATTATAAGCGAACCCACCAGCGAGCGCGCAATTCTCTAACAAATCAGATGAAACTGCTCCATTCAATAATTCAAGAGTATTTCATACCAAAACTACCGCAGTAAATTTGCCACCCCCTCATCCCTCCTACAGTCCTACGCCACTCATTTGTTTCAGATTCACATCCATAGACAATTCTTCAAATTGGCACGGGTTGAATTGAACTGAAGTTGTGTGATTCCCATTCAATCTCTGATTCGAAGTTTTTTCCATTTCGCTCATTCAAGTGAAAAGTTTCTGCTACTGAAATCAATAAGTCACTTTTATAAAGAATTGTATAACACTTTTTTGCGGTATAAATTTCTATACGAGTGGTTTAATAGCATATTTCGTAACAAGTGAAAAAAAATGGTTTTTGTCACTCAGTCCGTAAAGCACTACTTCACGGCCGCTTCGCGTCCGTGAAACACCGCCCACAGACGTCGTGACAAAAAATATTGTAGAAAAGTTCTTCACGACCTAGTGTCAAAATGTACTATTTTGGGGAGTGGAAGATTTACATTACGAGCCGAAGGCGAGTGATATAAACCTCCCACACGCCAAAAACCATTTTTTTTCACTTGTTACGAAATATACTATTTCATCACGCTGTGTCGGAAAAGTAACTTTTCAGTCACTCTCCGCTTCGCGTCGTCATTTTTTTTCACTTGTTGCGAAATATACTATTTCATCTCAATGTGTCGAAAAAGTACTTTTCAGTCGCTCTCCGCTTCGCGTCGAGTGACTGAAAAGCTGCTTTTCCGCCACAGCGTGATGAAAAAAATGATAACAATTGATGGCCGCAATAATTAGTAGTAACTTCCCACAGAGAAATTTTACCGCAAATTTTTGGATTTAAACAAAAAATTCTATTTAATTTTTTCCTTGCCTTCTCTTTTTTGAGATAGTTTTTTTGAATAATGGAGGCATTTTGCGCACGAAACATTTTGCGGATTAAACGGAGAATGTTCAGGCGTGTACCATAAATTACCTAGTCCATGTCATCCGATATTTGAGTGTACCTCCCTTGCAGTCTAAAATTTAAATCACTTCACCACATGCCTGCTCCCTCAAACCATTTGTTGCACATTTCCTCCGATAAATGATTCCCTAAATTGGTACAGATCCAATTCCACCCGAAAAACCCATGAAAATACATTTCCTCTCAGGAGAGCAAAGCAATCTTCAGTTCGGCCTTCAATCGAATGAGCCGAATAGACTATAACAATCAAAATGAAAAGTGGATTAAATTAACTTTAAAGGGCGTAGAATTTTTCAACACGCATCATAAATTGGCTAGACTACGAATCCAGACTCTCTTTCATGTTAAAATTTAACGATGTGACAATTGCCGCTAACTACGGATGACCTGTGGGTTTAACTTTAATTACGGAATGAAAATGTCTCGTAAAATCATCGCAACAAATTGTCTGCATTCCCCATAAAAATTTTTTGCGTGGGGCAGTTATTTTTGAAAATTCACCAACAATAATTTGAATCGAAAATTTCTGAAAAAGACATAGAAACCACTTTTGTGTTAATGAAATAGATTGAAGTGGAGTGATTATTTATATCCGGAAATAATGAAGCGCAACTAATTTTTCATTGGCGTAACTGAGTGTTGATAATAACGTAAATTTACCCCATTTTTACGAACATTATTTCTCATGGATTTGCAATTTGATTGCCTCGACTACCGTCATCGAACATCCGATTATTTTTATAATAAACAGTAACGAAATAATTTCCAAAAAACCCAAGAGAGTTTCAATTTAATTCTATCCCAACTCGATTTAAGGTCCGGGTGTAATAATTAATCACCTCGAAATCCCCGTCACTCATTACACGTGAAATACTGATCAAATCGTGAGCAGACATAATTCCCGACTTGCAGAAATCATTCACGGATGTCGGAAATTAGGTTTGCTTATGATTCAATAATTATTCATCCTGTAATTAGTCACGGGGATTTCGAGGTTACCAACTATTACACCCGGGCCTTAACCATACGAAATTAATTACCGGGAGGAGTTAATCAAGTAATCGGAATAATCAATTTAGTATTTATTCCCCAACTGATGGACTCCTTAAGATAGCAAACCCCGAAAATTGAAACCAGCCCACAACATGCCTCCCCACCCCATTTATCGCGCATTCCTTGCAATAAATAATTCTCGAAATTGGTGGCAGTCCAATTCCCCCCGAAAAATATAATAATCAAACCTGCAATTGGCGGAGAATGAGAAAGAGAATAAATATGCAACAATATATATGGCCATCCCGTTTCCCCTCAGGGCGCCTCAATACTCGGTGCAGCTGTGGGCGGTGCAACTCGTGGCTCATCGTACAACAAGGATCGTTGTTTCACTCTCCTGGTGATAGACGATCAGAATACAGACTGGAGCAAGTACTTCCGTGGACGTAGAATTCATGGTGATTACGAGATACGTGTTGAACAGGCTGAGTTCCGGGAGTTGTCTCTCACGGCGTGTGAGGCAGGCGCCACAGTATCCATGGCTGTCTTCCGCAATGGGACCAAGGTCATCAGGTAAGGAAAGAGGAGTCTCGTTAGGGAGTTGTGTTATCGTTGTTGATGGGTTTTTATGCGATTCGTATAAGGAATTTATTCAACGGATATTCTCGTTCCCGGACGAATACAACGAGATGAGAGATGAGATTACGGTATGGCAAGAGGAAAAGGGAGGGGGGCAATGGTAAATTATTCATGGTTGTGACGCTGGTCAGTGGAGGCCTTTGTTGGAGTACAAAATGTCGGGATAAATGGGTTTACTCTATGGTGTTTGATGGGGTGGGCATGGGGAGACTTGGGAGTGTCAATGGAAGCCACTGTGTGATGAGGCCACTGTGAACGGAGGCCATTTTACCTGCGGTATAATTAATAATTGTAAAAGGAATTAATGAGAGAGGATAGTCATTCCGTTTTCACGTGGCTTTTCTATTACGAGAGGAAAATAACACAGGAATTTTTATTTATAATTGCAGAGGACAAAAGATTATAGGATATTATTATCGAGGAGAGATTTTCTCAAATCATAAAGTCATTGAAAGTTATAAAGTTGGTGACGGGAGACATTCAATTTTAAAACCTATAGCAAAGGATTTCGAAAGCGAAATGAGTTTATGAGTTTATGATCAACCAGAAATTCCAAATTCTGGTCTATTGTCGTGATTTCATAGGCCTCATTTGGTCCATAACATTCACCACCAACAGATTAGTTGATTATTCGGATTATTCGATTCTGTTGGATATTATTCAGATATTGTGTATGATACTCAGGACCGACGGTAGTGACCGTGCGGTTAGAGTGCTAGATTGGCATGCAGATAGTGAAGGCTTTTTTTTTTACCTCTGTAGCAAAAGGAAGTTCATATGTTTTTTTTTAAGCACCAATGAATAAAACTAAAATAGCATTCAAAATGACTGCGCAATGCATTAAAAGTACAATATAGATATAAACACTGATATAAACTATAATAATTGATAGCCTCGAGGGCTTCTACGAGCCAAAAGTTTATTCTCAAATCGATATTAATTCATATAACCACTGGTTTTTATACTAGTTTTTAAGGTTTGTAAATATTCTATATAATGATTGATTTTGAATTTAAAAACTTGGTTAAACAAAAAGAAAAGTGCTAGACTGGCATGCCAATGAGCCAGGTTCGCTTCTAGTCACCGGCAGTCAAAATTTGTAAAAAATTTGTAGCACTCTGATCTCACGATTCACTGCCGCGCGGTAGTCTCGTAAAAGGGACGACAGTACCTGGCCAAGGTTTTCTCCTCAGGGTGAGGTGTTCCTTGGTCCTTGGCGAATGCGGTACAGCAGGGTCGGGGGTGGGAAAGGTAAACACGTAAAAGCCCGAAAGGGTGTACGTAAGGACAGGAAATATATGATACTCAGGAAATTGCAAATAAACGCAGATTTTTTTTGTTGAAATTAATCGATCAGTTCTCCGACAAAATCGGGGGGAGGAGACCACGATGGGACGATATTGTTTGCCCCAATGGAGTCGACCTTCGAATGACGATCATTGGGAAATGCTGTGTCATCAATTTTTTTTACTAATATCTATTCTTTAGATCCTTCAAACCCGATTTTGCCCTGGTCCGGCAAAACCTCCGCGACGCCGGAGAAGACAATAGAAACCTTCTCCTTGGCCTCATGTATGGCAGCATCCCGAGTGTTAATAATCTCACGGCTATATACAATTTCCAGGTAAGCTACCGCTAATGATACTTCATTATCTCGAAACGCTGAAAATTAATTTGAACGCTGCAGGACAAACCATGGGTATTTGCTCACCTGCTGGGTCTACAGCGTCGTCTCGGCAAGGATAATTTCCCCCTCATAGATCAGACGTACTATCCAAATCATCGGGAGATGGTGAGTGACGTTTTTTATTATTTTTCTCACTGGAGAAGAGTCTTCTTCAAGTAAGCCGTCGATATTTTTCAGTAATTGGCGAAATTAACTCAAAAAGTAAAAGACAAACGTAAAAACATAATTCGTTATCATAAAAAATAACTGTCGAATCTATTTTAATGATCTCCATTGAATTATAAATTTCTCTCGTACAAATAGGATAAATTAAATAGTTCGTAATTTCGTGGGTAAAAACTCGGGTATTGATGACGTGAGAACATAAATATTGTAACATATTAAAATAATATTGATGAACTAAAGTGAAGCGTTTGTATTGCACACAAAGAGGAAAAATTATTTTCCTTTCTCAATGTTTTCTCTGGAAAAACTTCCATGTACCTCCTCTTCTGAGTAGAATGTGGATTCTAAGTTGAACGCATATCGGAAATCGAAGGAAGAGTCGCTGAGAATAGTGCGGAATTGAAAAAAAAACGAGAAGGTTGGCGTGGTTGGATAATAAAAGAAGTTGGGGAGTGTCTTTGGAGGGTGGTTTCATCAGAAAATAGCGTACAGAATATCAGAGTTATCCCCAGGGGCGATCCATTCCATTGGAATCCGTCTCGGGTCGCGAAATTCCGCACGGAATATAATGATAATACCGCAGATATGCTACGAATCAATGCATTGACATGATTAATTTTTCTACATCGTCACTATTAATCATTGAAAGTATTCCATGGAAATTTGAGGTGAACCTATTCAAAATTATTATTTGAAATCTCAAAAAAAGCTGCGTTGTTAAAACTACACAAAATTGGTAGAAATTAATGGTAAACAGTGAATTAAAATTTCTTTATTCCATAAAAATAAAAAAAATCTGAGGAGTTTGAGTAAAATCCTTTTTTAATTTGCAGTGAAATAGAAATTATTAAAAAGTGATTTCCATTTCCATTCTTATACTACTCAAAAATGAGGAAATTTAGACTGTTAATTTATAACAATGTAAATTTTTACATCATTTTCCCTGGAATAAAATTCAATGTATCTTTCCCGAAAATCATTAGTAAATGGTCCCTGATAGTTTTTTTGCGTTGCAAACCTCCATTTATAAATTCAACAATAGAATTTTTACTCTTGGAGTGCAGAATCAAACACTTCACGATTATTAATAACTTAAAGCCTACTCGTTACGGGGTAGAATAATTTAAAAACTCAATATACATCGAAAATAATAATAATCAAAAAATCTTAAATATTTACAGTGCGAAAAAAGCAGAGCTTTATTTCGCGAAATACTTGTAGCCATCACGCCGCGATCCTTCCCAATAAAAGAACTCTTTCTGACTTCATTGAGTCCCCATTTGCAAATGATCTTAACATTCAGTGAACATCTCTAAAAGCAATAGGTTCGAGTGAGTTTTCAAATCAGAAAGGTTCTTCGCCCGGGCGAACATGAAATACTAAAAAAACCTGAGATTTACACTCGGAGAGGGCTCTGATTGTTAAACGCTGTTTAAACTGATTTTGCAGATTCATGACTCCAAAATACATGGAGAGAAAAATTCAATAAAAATTACGTGTCAGTTCCGTAATCTGCCAGCCAAAACAATATTCCGGAAAAATTATGGGACAGTGGCTAACTTTTTTACAGGACAAGTCCAGAAAAAAGTATGAAAAGTTTTATAAAAAAGTACTCGCAGATTACGAAACTGACACGTAATTTTTATTGTATTTTTCTCTCCGTGTACCGTAATTGAGTGAATAGTCACATATAATACCACAAGAGCTCTAAAATTATCGGGTATTTTCCTCAAGGTTCCCTGCAAACAAACGAAGTCGTCAAGTTTTTCAGAAAAATCAATTTTTTTACCTGATAAATTTGACGACTTCGTTTGTTTGCAAGGAACCTTGAGGAAAATACGCGATAATTTTGGAGCTTGAGTGGTATTCGGGGGTTATTGTTCTCATTCAAACGCCGATCAATAGAATTGCGCCATGAGACTAAAATTAGATAAGAACACAATTAGAACTGTCAGTTTGACAAATGGTTACGTGGATGAATGATTTTTTGTTTTTTATAAATATAGTAACATGCAAAATTATCAAAAAATTATCAGTTTGAAACCATGTAGCTTGTACCACGTGATGTCGAATGGCGCAATTCTATTGATCGACGGTTGAATGGGAGAAATAATCATGATTAATATCAATATAAAATATAAAACTGTAAATGCTGATATTTTCATTATAAATTCGCGAATTTTTCAGTGAATCTCGTGCCACAGATGGGGTGTAAGCCTTTCGTAATATAACCACCATCATATATTTTAATTCCTCCTAAAATTTCAAAGAAATATTATTCTCTCGCTTTCTACAGGGGAACAACGAGATTTGGTTTTGTCGAAGCCCTTCTCTCATGTAAATCTCACGAGAAAATCTGATACTGTTTTCTGAACCAAATGCCCTTCAGAGATGTTAGGCCAGAAATTGGGAACTTCATCAGTGATTTTTGCAAATGAATCAACTCCCATGACTCTCCACAGTAAAAAAAAACTTTTTCATCGTTAAATAAAATAAAGATCTTAAGCAGAATTGCGAAAATGGTTGACACATTAAGGCTCTCTAGCGAGCTGCTGGTCCCTGTCGCGTTGATGTTTGACGACACACTTTTTGTAGGCAACAGAAGGTACCCACGAGCATCCAACTGGTCCTACCATGCATATGCCATATCTCTCTTGGCATTCGAATGGTCCGGGTGCACTTTCCCACAGACATCCTTTACCACCAGTAGAGTTGAAGACGGCCCCTTTGTTCCGCCATTGAGTGTACAAGATCTAAAGACGCGCCGGAACAATGGGAAAGTTCTTGTTTTATCATTTGAGTGATTTTCATTAAGAAAATGGGAGATTAAAGGGGTAGGCGGTGTTGTTAATTCGAAGATGGTGGCGATGATGAAAATGATGGGAGTTATTGAAGGACAGTCGTAAAAAGTGAGAGGTGGGAGTGAAGTGGTAGAACTTTAAAGGAGTTCAACAGTTGTGGACAAATTACAATTTCGTGAAAATTTATTTTCTTAAATCCGATGGAAGAGGTTATCGCTTGGTTGTTCCGCTTGTTGCTGTTGTTTGGGAATTCGTGAATTCGTGAATTCTTAAGACATGCAGAGCTCAATGCAAGAACTTCGAAAGTCTCAGATTAAAGCGTGCAAATGTCCCGATTTGACAATTTCAATTGAAAATCGGAACATTGAAACAACAATTAAACGTGATCGAAGACTTGACAATTTTCAATGGAAAATTTATCTAAAAAAATGATTTCTAAAATGTTTTCCGAAGACGACTTGTTATATCCATATAACTCATCATCCAATTTGATTCTGCATCGATCCGTTGACGTTATACCGCTTCACTGGTGAACCCAACTTTCAGGAATCGATTAAAATGTTCGATTAAATGGGGGGAAATTTGATGAGGGTAAATTATACTAAGTTTGTTGTGCTGATGTACTCACGTGGCAAACGCAGCCATGGTTGTACAACTGCCGGAAGCCTTTGCGTTGTCTGCCGGTAACTTCCGACCAGCGCATTGCCAGGTCGCACAGTGAGATATGGGGCTTTACACCATTTATCCTACCACCAACAACCCAAGTTTCCCCTGGCTGCATGTTCACGCGTCCACACAGACTGTCCACCGACGGTGTCCACAGCATTAGATGTTGCTTTAAAGCGTGTTCTGCTTTCGGAGTAGCCTGTTACATTGATGCATTAATGATTTTCAGAGCTGGTCGGTCGAGGTAACCCCAGATTTTAAACGATTTTCGGATTAAGGGGATCTGAGAGTGGACATGAATTTTTATTTCTTGCCTCCGAGGGTGACAGCTGGACATTATTTTTTAAGAGAAATCCGGGATTTGGAGTTGGAGTTCACTGGTTTTTTTTTTTTAGATAGGTTCCAGTTAAAAATGTTTTTTGATGGTTCGTTTTGGAGGTAGAATATTAGCAGTTAAATTTAACGGTTCAAAGTTCAATGCAAATTGTTAATTTCGGTTTAAGACGGGGTTAACACTTTTCTTAAATGTATTTCCAGAAATATTTGGTGGTAAATTCTGGCGATTTTTTCGCAATATCTCGTTTATGACAGATAAAACTAGACGAAGAACCACACAATTAATAAATAATTTTGTGTAGAGATTGACTGAAATTCTCCGGATATTTCTATATAAAATCAGATACCTAAACATCTTTCAGTTACTAATTTCATGATCATCAAAATCAGAATGTATGGAAGTAAGTTGTTTTCTTTCGTTTTGACTCTGCTTTCCTCAAAAATACAAAATACAAGTCTAAACAACATTTTCCCTATCCAATACTGAAAGAAAAAACTTCAATGCGGACTTTCTTCCTGCAAATATCTCTCCAAATGCAACATCTTGATACATACATCAGAGGAATACTCTTGAATACAACTCCATTCAAAGTAGGATGAGTTCTCTCCATTGATTGCAATCAGACTACGGTGAACCTCTTCAAACATGGCATCATGTCCTCAATACATATTTGGGGCCCTGTCCGGCAACTTCCGTTCATCGGTTATCAGATGCGTTATATGTACATGGCCACCTTCTCCTTTACCTCTTGAATTCCGTCTCGTGAAAGTTGCCACAGTGTATGTATCCATGATCGTGTGTTCCCATTTGATTTCGATACGTGTACCGCCGATGGGACCATAGGAATTTATCGACGATACGAGAGCACTCGGGCAACTTCCATGAGAGCAAAGGAGATCGGTATCAAATTGTTACGGATTGGCGACACGGTGTAAGAATTCAATAGTAAAAATTACTGTTAGAACCCACAGATCGACATCCCCTAATACAACGAGGGTATTTAAATTTGCTTTCTGAGAGATTTCTACTTCTAGTTTAATTTTTTTCCATTCTTTAGCGATTTCCGACAAATTAGAGATCGTATTGACACGTAAAATATAATTTTTTGAGCCTCATTATCGCCCATTGACTCCCACATTTTCATGGCCATATGCCTCTTTTGGCGATTTTTTCTAAACTTTTGTGAATGTTTATAAAAACGTAGAAAGAATGTAGAAAAATGGGTTCGTAGTGACGAAAATATTGGCAGTCAATAAAAACTAATCCAAAGGGAAACGTTACGTCTTCAATGGTTAAGGAAGTCATTAATTTGTGAGAATTCTCAAAGAATAGTCAGCTGACCGCTACTTTCTGCATTACTCCCTCTTTTTTCCGCGTGATTTCTAGGCAAAATTAGGGAATGGAAAAAATTGATCATTACAAAGCTTCCATTCGGAAGTAAAAAGATGGAAGGAATTGTCGAATATTATTTTGAAAACTAGCCTGTCCTAAATTTTTGACTGAGACTAAAAAGGTATAAAATCGTCTTAAGTCGCATCGTTTCCTTCTGTTGACCGTCGTTTTAACGGAATGAATGCCATTAAAAAATATCAATAACATAAAGTAATTCTCATAAGGAGGTAAATAATATTTTAAGATTCTAAAAACCCATTTGCGAAACTTATAAATAAATGTGTGTGAACATCCACCCTCATCATTAAGAAGCGTTTTTCTGTGGTGTGTCGTCGAGACTACGCATAACAAATTTTTTTCCTGAATTTTTCGGAGAACTCCATACAATTTCCACACGAAATTATATAATTATTCATTAATTGTCAATTCTCAGTCCCGTTAAATCAAGGAATAACAAAAAAATGATCAGTCATAAAAATCTCATTTTTCTGCCTTAAGCTATTTCCGCAATAACTTATAAAAAAAATAATAAAATAATAATAAATAGCTTGTGAAAAATTTCGCGATATGCTAGAGACACCAAATCTGGAAAATCTGTTGTTGGCTACGTCAAAAAATTATTACCAAAATTGCAAGAGTGTTGACCATACCGTTCTTGAAATACAGGTGGTCAAAAATTGAAATTTCGTATTTTTCAACATTTGACGTGGCATAAGTCAAAAAATGGTGTGGTCAAATTTCTTGAAATTTTAGGATTTCAATTAATTTTTTTCAATTGCCCAACAACACATGGGGCAATTTTGGCGTCTTTCGCGTATTGCGAAATTTTTCATAAGTATCAGCTCCTGCGGAAGTGCTTTAATGGGCTAAACTACTCGATCTAAGGCAGGCGTAAAAATGTGCAGTCTTTTAAGGTCTTTGCTTATTTCTTATTCCATTTGATTTAATATTTAATCATCAACATTAGGGCACTTTTCAGTGTTTGATACTTTCCTCAGGGCAATACATTTCCCTGTATTTTCTCTGCGAATTTATCCAGTAGCCAAACCCATCACACGATAATTGTTAAATTGAATTGAGAGTATATTTACTTTGAAAATCCTATGAAGCTTGATCTTATAAACTGCCTCATGATCGTTGATCTCCACGAATTTCTTGATTCTCACAACAGCAACTGCAATAGACCGGAAAAAACAGAATTTAATAATTGATTTCCGTGATATCGTTCATCTCTTGAAAATTACACATTACAAAGTCCCCCAACGTATTTCTTTCAGCTCCGAGGAAATTGAGGAGTTTACGGAGAAAAGAAATATCCTTCCGGAGATAGTAATCTCCGGTTCCAAGAAAAGCTCTTGAGAGTACTATGGGAGTAAAAAAATCCTCCATCTAGTTTTTCCAATGATTTTGTTTCTTTAGTTTCTTCAACGCTCGAGTTTTGCCAACCGGAAATGTATTTGTTTTGGGTTGTTACATAAATGTTTGGACTTGTTGAGGGGTAATAAATTCACCGATATAGTTGGAAAGCAATTTCCGGTCAGCGAGTCCGGTACGATAATTAGTGGAATCCTGTTGGATTTCTTGTTAAATATGTGGAATTCGGTGTAGTACATTAATTCAGAGATATATCGCGAAATTATTCCGACTTTTCAAGATGTTTATTCTCTATGAATTTACGGTTAACAAAGTCTTCTGGCCTTTTTTTTTTGTGCTGCAATTCTTTTCAACTTTAGTGATTAAACTTTGGAACTTCTGTTTAATCCACATTCGATGCTGAGTTTCTAGACCGGAGTTTTCAATTCTGTTGACTAGTTTAAATCGTTAAGACATATTCAAACTGTCTGAAATAAAGTAGTGAAAATAATTTAGAAGATATAAACCAATTAAAAATAAATAATTACTGTATCCCTGCAATTGACAATTTTAACTCCAATTGTCACTCCACATTTTAGAATAATGTCGTTAATTAAATCGTGGAGTTGCAATTTACTGTCATTTTTTAAACTATTAAATAATATTCAAAGAGTCGGAGAAACGTCGAAACTGTCGAAAATTTGAAAGTCTAGTTAAAGATAATTTACGAGCCATTTAATCAAAAAATAATTCTTGTTATGAATTTATTTCGTGACTGAAGGAATATTGAGAAAAAATGTTTCGACAATCGTTTTTAAATAGTCAAGTTTTCCGTAAAAAGCGTAAAATTACTTCTGCTTCGAAATAATCAAAAGAACTATGGAACGAATGAAATTGACCACCAATTTCCGGTCAGCGATTCGTTACGATAATGATCCGATGCTCCCAGAATATCCCACTCTTCCGTTAATTCAATTATCGAATTTACCGTACATCACAGCGAGTGGTATCGTGAATACAACAACAGACTCAAAATTACCATATTAGTTAATTTTATCACCAAGGGGAGTCATGGTCGCGCCAAGGGAGCTTATTCATGGCATCCGGAGAGTTAGCAAATACTCGAGAACCTCTGGAGTCATAATTCAAGGACGCCGTACAGTGGCAAAGGACTCTGGTGTCTTTTAATTTTTCACTGGTCCTCGAGAGGGATGAGACCGAGATGCTCTTGCCTCTTTAGTATAGTCGGATCGTTGGAGGTATTTTTTTTTATCGAGAAGGAGAAATAATGAAACACGAAAAACGAATGGAAAACATTAGATACGGTTTGTTCTCGAGAAATTGGAGACATTAGAAAAAAATAGTCTGCTCTATAAATTCATCCTTTCCCCTTGAAACAATTATTCAACTTCCGACTACTTAAGATTTGATTCAAATGGAAGAAACATGTGTTTATATTTAAAAAATTATTGACTTGATGTCAATAGTGACAAATGAGATATTTTTTTATAAAAAATTAAACAAACATATTGATTTTTCTATCCGAATTATGAAAAAAAAAACTCTCAACGGTAAATAAAAAATTCTATCTGACAGACACTTAAGAATAATTCAAAGTAATTATTTTTATAATTACCCCAGTCAGATTGACAAAATTGGGTCTGCGGATGGGACATTGTGCAGGAGCAAGCGTCAGCATCATTGATTCTATATGCTGATAAGAGAAAAATTATCAGAAGACTCCAACAAGTTAATCGCCGCATCTGAAACCAGAAAGAATCCAGAAATTACGAGGGGTTTTAGGAGGAAGTGCAGAGGGTTTTTTTTTAATGGAAAGCTTTTAGCGTCACGAGAGGCAAGAGCCCCTTGACATTTTATGACACTAATAATAATTAATTAAATATGCACGTGTGATCTCAATTGTATCATCACGCTACAGCTCGTGTAAATAGATACAACGAAGATATAAAGCGCATAAATGTGATTGAATATGTAAATCGGGAAACAGCAGTACGAGTAACTATCAATTATCCACGTTCATTTAGCAAGAGGAAATGTATTGATTATTCATCATGAATGAATATTTATATGAATTTACGGAAAACCGATGTTAGAGGAAAATTACAGATGAAATCTTTACAGTTTGGTAGGACATTGCATTAAAAAAAACACTTTTGACAAATCGTTTTATTTTCATCATGCTGTATCGGAAAAGTAACTTTTCCGACACAGCGTGATGAAAAATATTGTTCGTAACTCGTGAAAAAAGTGTTTTTTGACTCGTGGGATTATATCACTCGCCTTCGGCTGGTGATATAAACCTCCCACTCGCTAAAAACCATTTTTTTTCACTTGTTACGAAATATACTATTTCAGCACGCTGTGTCGGAAACGTAACTTTTCAGACACTCGACGCGAAGCGGAGTACTTTTTCGACACATTGAGACGAAAAATTATGTTCGTAACTCGTGGGATTATGTCACTCGCCTTCGGCTCGTGATATAAACCTCCCACTCGCCAAAAACCTTTTTTTTTCACTTGTTACGAAATATACTATTAACACACTCAAATATTTTCTGGCCATTTTGGAAAGATCTGAAATGTTTCAATAAATCATTTGTTCTCTCTCATTGTTACTTCACATTCGCCAGAAATCTATAATGATATGGACAATTGCAGGCATGAATTCGTAATAAACAATTATTTCTAACCGGAAAGTTGGCGGAAATCAACGAAAAAAAGGGTGAATTCATTGGACAAAGTAGATCAATAGGATTTTCTCTTCGAATTGATAAACCATTATCAGTCTACTTCCCTCTCCACTCACTAAAAACACGTATCGATTTTTCCCCCGAATTTCATATCAACTCCACAATTTAAAGACCCAACAAATTCATCGCTCTCACGTTAGACATCCGTGTTAATCCATCCGAGTTTATTGACGCCAGCTGTTACATTCTCGCATCGTCCTAAACATAGACCCATAAGAGTATCA
Source organism: Psyttalia lounsburyi (assembly GCA_030522865.1). NCBI lineage: Eukaryota > Metazoa > Arthropoda > Insecta > Hymenoptera > Braconidae > Psyttalia > Psyttalia lounsburyi. Next base: position 14,821 of record JAPYZN010001054.1, read on the forward strand.
ACGAATTGAAAACTTCATGCTCCACTTACAACGGAATTCAGGGAATCGAATACCTTGTCTCATTCATGCATAACCACTGTTTTTGATTTTTCAATCGTGATACATTCGGTTTATAAAATATTCAACTTGTATAGTTGAGTTTTTCAAAAGTTTTCCACTCTGTTATGAATTGTCGAAGTGGAAAGTTCTATGTACAATGATGTAAATTTCCCAAAAAAAATTTTTTTTTCATTCTCGCCGTCGCGATAGAATACCAATTCCATCAGGCTGTGTCGGGAAAGTACTTTTTCGACCCATTGAGATGAAAAATGTTGTTCGTAATTCGCGTAAAAAGTGGTTTTTGACTCGTAAATCTCCCCCTCGTCAAAAAACTTTTTTTTTCACTTGTTACGAAATATACTATTCCATACCTCGTGAAAAAAATGCTTTTTGTCTCGTGGGATTATATCAGTCGCTTTCAGCTCGTGATATAAACCTCCCACTCGGCGAAAACCATTTCTTTAACTTGTTACGAAATATACTATTTTTTCTCATAACCCAGTAAAATAAAAGCTCCCAAATCTTAAATTCAGTTATTAAAATGTTTTCTTAAGACATTCGAAATTTGCAATTTGACATTTTCAAACCTTCGTTGGAAACCCAATTTTGTTACAAAATAGAACCAAAGTGTTTCAATTACAGTCAGTAATATTGGCATATCATTCTTTAATAGTGGAACTGTATTTTCTGTCAATTATAATTTCCAATTACATCGGTTAAGGCATTAATTATTCAAACACAATTTATATCCCATTTTATATCCGAGGTCAATGTGACCTAAAATAAGCACCATTAAAAAGCACTAAAAGATCCCTAAGCTAATATGATCAATTAGAATCATTAAAACAATTCCTTGAAACTATGCTCAGTTTAGTATAATTAACTTGGCCGATACGCTCCCGCGTATCTCGATTAATTTATAAATCAATAATTGACCAGTCGTTACACGTATCGCACACCAGACCTTTAACAATAAATGCCAACTGAAAGCACAACAAATAAAATAGTAATAATAAAACTAGAATAAAAAATCTATCTAAAGACCGAAGAATGATTGCGCCAATTTCCGTAAGCATAATAAAAAAAGCATTATAAAAGTCCACCGTTACTCCACCGGTTAGCAGTATAAATAACGATAGTTCAGCTATAAATCCCGAGTGATAGATCTGGGGAATCCGTTCGCACGCATAGGGGTCGCGGAGTGCGAGGGGGAGGATGCCTCAGAAGAGGAGGAAGATTGAACCGATCGTTAAAGACGATTGGCTCCAGCATCCGTCTATAAATCGCGAGACTCAAAATGCTTTTTCGTTCCCTTATATACACCTGTGTTGCAGTCTGTACGTAAATAATAATACGAGATGAGGATCTGGAGTGTGATTATGGCGTCTGTAACCGATAATCATCATTTATTATATATATTCATACAGTTTTATCACCTGCTAGTATCGGAGCCTTGAATTATCCGCGGTAAAAATAAGTACGTGACGAGTGAAAATTATTCTCATGATTATTCGGGGTTTTTTTTTTTAAGCGAAGATTACGGACCTTTTCGTCCTGATTGGGTTACTCACGATGATGTGTTTTATGGAGAGAAGAATGATAGATCAATGAATATTGGGAACACATCTGCTAAAAATGGGAAAGCCGAGGTCGTGACATTTTCTCCCCGGAACTCGTAACTCCAAAATTGTCTGTTGAATAAGCGCTCCGGAATTGTTTATTCACTGAATATCGAAAATGCGAACGTAAGAAATCCTTCTACTGATAACTTTACAATTCTAGTCATTAAAAAATCTGATAATTAAGTAATATATAATTTAAGCTATTACTGACGGCAGTGGCCGTGCCGTTAGAGTGCTGGACTAGTATGCCAATGCGATTTAGGTTCGCTTACCGTCACCGGCGGTCAAAATTTGTAGAAATTTGAAGCACTCTAATCTCACGATTCACTGCGGAGCGTCAGTCTCGTAAAAGGGACCACTGTACCTGGCCAAGGGTTTGCCCTCAGGGTGAGGTTTTTCCTTGGTCCTTGGCGAATGCGGCCCAGCGGGGTCGGGGGTGGGAAGGGTAAATACGTAAAAGCCCGAGAGAGTATACGTGAGGACAGGAAATTTATTATTTAATTGAGGCTATTGGTGTTCGATGGAAAATCTGTATAATTTCCAATTTAATTAGTTTCGAAGTGCTAACTAATAGGGTTTGGCATATAATTTTTGCTTAAAGATGAAATGTGAGAATAGAAAGAAAAATTTGGGTCGTATTTTTTGACTTTTGCGAAAAAGAAAAAACATGAAGTTAGTATCAAATGATATAACCAATCGAAGAAGTTAAAACGAACTTGTAACGTCACAATCATTCGTTTTTTGTTATTTATTGACAAAGAGGTTTAGCCCCCTACTCGTTGCGTTCGCCTCCACCCCCGGGGGAGCCCGGGGGTGTATAACCCGGTGGCGTAAAATCTCCGAAAATAGCTCGCAATATTAATTATGAATTATGATCATTAATAAAAACCAGGTCTTAACTATTTCGACAACTGTAAAATACCTGACCCCTAAAAAATAAAGTACTATTTATAAATTTTCAATCAACAGTTTCACATAGCATCATCAGTGAATGTTCCTAACTCACCTCGTATTTTTTTTTCAGAGAAATTCGACCGTTTTCTTAGATTAGTTCTCCTTTAAGATATGATTGAGGAAAGTCGTTTGCAATTAAGGAATTTTATTGAAGTTTACCTTCATTTCATGCAGAAAACTATCTGCTGACATTGGCGCCAACCTTGGGCCGTCATTGGACCGACATTAGCGCCGACCTTGAGCCGACTGTCCTCTGAATTTCGAAAGTGTTCCCTGAATTTTCACACGATTTTTTTTTATTTATATAGAGAGAAATAAAAAAAATCCTTATCTCAATTTTTTAATCAACTTTCGTGGTTAACAACAAAAAATTGTTCATACATTTAGAAAATGATGAATTTTAGAAGTGGGCTTTAAGCTTTCAGCCAAACATTTTCAATAGTATACACTCAATTCTCGACAAATTCTCTGACAATCGTATTAATATTCATGTCAGCGAGAGCATAGAATGGTTTCCATCTATCGCTGACAACTTTCTGACATTTTCCGTATTAAAATGGCGAATTTATCAACTTTTATTGTGTAGAGAAAGAACAGTGAAAAATAGAAAAATTAAAAATAGTTTTATGAAAAGTCTTTTATGCACGAGATTGAATTTTTTCCCCCTGCGTTCGTTTTTTACAAAGCCAAACTAATCAGATTTTACATGCAAACTATAGAAAAAAAACTCGGGCACTGCGTTGAATGATGAATTGTGAGAGTCCACAGACTGGGAGATTTGAGAATGCTTCACTCATTCAGTCACGATTTTTCACTTGGCCGCTAACGTTTTCCCCACTCCACTTCTGGTGCTTTTCATTCTCACCCAGCGGAGAAATAACTACGCTGAAAAGTTTTTCCACGTCATGAAAAAATCTATACCCTCGAATATGCACTCGATGTGCTGGCTATTTTGTTTTTGCGATTTTGAGAGGTATGGACTCACGCCGAATTGAATTGGTAAACAGTTTTATACGTTTTTTTTCTACCATTGGGGAATAAATAGACTCTTGGGAAATTTATTCGCTATTCTAGGGAATTTGATTTTCAAACATTGAAACATTGTGGTGGAATAGGAGACGAAGTGAGGATTCCATTTGTATTGCTTCCTAAACATCTGTCACACGATATGTTATGCAGTTGGCGTAAATTCTGCATAAAAAATCCTTATTCAAAAATGAATCCGGAAATTAAATTGTGAATACAAGGATTTCAAACCATCTTCTTCTGAACTACTCAACCCTGGGGGCTATGTACCCCGCTCGTTTCGCTCATCAGTGCTTTGACAACTTAATTCAAGAATTACCAAGCTCCTTAAAAAAAAGAAAATACAAAAACCCCCATCAAAACTCTCCAAATCAAAACCCCCATCCTACGAAATTTCTCAAAAGACCGGAAATAACAAAAAATCCTCCAACTCCGAAATAAAATGTCCCCTCGCTCCGGCTTTTATCGTTCCCCAAGTGAATTTCCTCCGCTTAACTCAACCCAGGCTTCCCCTGCAATTTCTTCGTGTCCAAACGGAAGTGCAGAAGAAAGGGGGGGGGGGGGAGGAGAGTAGGCAAGAGAGACTGAGTGTTATCGTCCGAGAATTATTCTCAGTATCGATTTCAGGACTACACGCAAGGGAAATCCTGCCCTACTATTTTCCCCTCCCCGCCCCCTCTCTCTCTCTCTCTCTCTCTCTCTCTCTCTCTCTTTTGTCACTCTCGATACCTCTTCTGCACCCTAAGATAAAGAATTTTAGTATTTTACGGTGGGTAAATTGCTGGAGTCAAGTTGGCGGTCATCTCACCGTGAAACTTATACCCGAGATGAACATTTAGGGAGTCCTGGGGAGTTATAAGCCAAATAAGGGTCTACCATTGGGCCACAGTATGTCAGAGCTTATCTTTATTATACGTTCGTTCGCAGTCTGGTATTATTGGACTACCGTCGGATGCTGTTATTTTCATCTTTTTTTTTTTTTTTTATTTTCTCTCTCTCGTTGGGATTTTTTTTATTCATCCGGTTTTTTTTTTTTTCTGTAACTCACTTTTCTCTTTAACTCCCGTATTTTTTTTTTAATAGTCGAGTAGTGTCTCGCTTGTTGCACACCTGGGAGTGCAAAATTACAGGAGCAATGGAGTCCCTGGTGGGTCTGGCCTGAGCGTGACGAACGTAACACGGTTTATCGGCGAGCAATGCGATGGAGTATTGCTGGAGGTTACATTGGCTGTATGACGGCCTTCCTGGGGAGCATTTTGTGGAGTTAAATGTCAGAAATTGCCGGTTGAGGGGAAGGGACGTGACAGGATGAATTTACCGGGTTTTTTTTTGCACGATTAGAGGAGTTCGCGGAGTTGAGGATACATCGTTTATTTTTTGGGGGGGGAAATGGTGCGAGGTTTTTTTGTTTGAATATTTTTATCTGGACTAAGATATTTGGGCGCTCTTTTTCGAACGTTCATGTGCCCCATATAGAAATTTGAAAAATATGTGTATGATATTTATTGCAATCCATTAGTTAATCATCCCTAATGGTAGAAATTAAATTAGTATTGATTTCTTAGTGGATACTGAAAAAATTGAATTTTTTTTTAGCCAGTTATGAGCCGATAATAAATTGTCCCAGTTTCTTAACCTGTCTCTCATTCAGGAATTTTCCACCGCAACTTTAGTAAATTTTATTTCCTTATTTTCTTCATTTTTATCATAGGAGAACGATAAATGCAAGCAACGTGTCATTAATTACTCGACTAATGAAAATGTTGCTTATTCATTTTATATTATTCACGAATAAAAGAATCGCTATATTGTCGATTAATATTACTCATTTATTGAAGTTCGTAGAATATTTCAAAAACAATTTCTGATTACTCATTTGGGATCATCATTGATAAATGATTCTTTAATGAAGTTTTTTCTCATAATGTTATACATCAATATCATATTATTTTCATTTTTATTCACATTTTTTTTTCATTAATATTATATTAGAAAAGTTTGAGTTTGAGTTCTTGTCATCCACTAGGAAATCAACAAAAGGAAATCATTTATAAAATCATTTCCCGTCATTATCGGTAATTTAATAATTGAGAATTAACGCTAAGTGTTCCGTCGCGGAATATTTTTTCGTAGAGTTTAATTTTCATTTTCATTTTGCTAGTACTCTTTGAATTTTCCTGGCTTGAAAATACTCTAAGACGTTCTGTTCTTTTCATTCGTTGTGAATAATTGTCGACATATTTCCACCATCATTTTTTAGTTGTATTATTCTTCGTTTGGAAAAACTCAGGTAATTCCCCAGACCGAGACACGTAATTCCCCAGACCGAGACATAC
>JAPYZN010001055.1:0-21802 GCA_030522865.1 Psyttalia lounsburyi
CGAATTGTGTTGAAAATTAATCGGGAAGATAGTAGTTCAACGCAACAACAATGGGAGCGAGCGTAGCGAGCGACCAACAACCCCGACCAATTTTTTTTTTAGAAATTGAATTGAGACTCCACGCTATTCATATTTTAAAATGAAAGCTTAAAATTTCTGCATTTCAATATTTGGTATAGCTATAATAATTTGTCCCTTTGATAAGAAATTCATCTCTACAAATCGTGATTTCGAAGTTGTTGAAAATATTCACTGGACTGAATTGAACTAGAACGCGTGAGAGAAATTTGAGATGTTAACAGTGAAAACGTTAATTACTTCTACTTTTAGTTTCCGTTTGACTAAATTCCGTCATTCCTTTTGAAACAGAGACCTCGAAAGTTGTTGATCCAGTGACTGTTAAGGTCGTGGTGACAACAGTGATTCTATCGGTAATTAGGAAAAACCCGAGTTGACACTGGATCTAGTGATTGATTTCTGTTTTCATCCGTTGAAATGTTGACGGCCAATTTGTCGTGGAAGTGTCGGCGAGTCTCGGAGGTATATTCCTTAACATATGATAATTTTTTTATGAACTACGTTCGGGATATTGGTGCGGGAAAAATCTGTTCATTAAAAAAAAAAAATATCTTGTCTCTTCTCGGTAATTGAAGATCCAAGACATTATCTACAGTTTTCCAATGCCTTCTCGACGGGAAAATTCACTCATACCGGAAATTTTCCGTCTCATGATTTAGTTGGTCTGATGGAATACCAGAAACTTTCGCTGTTTTTTATACGTCCGAGTGTTATTCGCCAGGTCAGAGGTGAGCGAGGGTGGCTTTGCCCAAGACAATGCAAAGCAGGAAAATTAGTGGGGTCGACGTATATTGTTGAACGAAAGGTAAATGTAGCGTTCAGGGACACTTCCGATGACATGCGCTAAGCAAAAGAGGAATTTCATGTAAAGTAAGAAGTGTAAGAGTAAGATATTGTCTCTTAAGTCCAAGTAAACAAATTGAACTCGGGAGTGATTAAAAAAACCGTAAATGTTGAAAAAAACCTCCCTCCACTATTTTTTTAAAATTTAGGTTTTATTGTGCGATTGTAAGTGTCAAAAACTTGGATTGTCAAAATGATTAAGTCGAATGTTGCGGGCTCTAGAACATCTCTTACCTCACCACTCTTTGCATACCCGGGACCAACGGCGTGGACGTGGTGGTGTTGCGTCCCAAATTCAACACATGTTGACACAGAAACCGATAAGGGACAACACAAAGATGATGTTAAAAATGATCAGCAATGATCCCTCAAACAACCAACCCACGCAACTTGTCCGACCCTTCTGTCGGCCAAAACTTTATGAAAAATTCTTTTGTTGAAGAATTAAATTTTCACTTGTGGGTTAGACTGCAGGAGTGGTCTCTCTGAATGAGTTTGGTGAGGGGGTGACAACAGATCCTCACCATAAGCACTCGAAAAAAATCAAAATCTGTATTTGACGTGCACTATGCTTTACACAATTTACAAATACAACGACTTTCGACCGTCCATCGCGCGTTCCTCACGAAACTGAGTAACAAACAGCCAAAATCGGGATGGTCGTGTCCATATATGTAGGCAAAAACCCATGACACCTTTTTTTTATGTACCTTCACCCGATATCTTCAAAATTCCATGTAAATATAAATTCTTTTGAAATACTGACCATTCGTCGTAAACTGTATTTAAAGTGAGATAAAAACCAGAGTTGACAATATTGAATTTTGTGGAAGTTATTCGTAGATTTGGAACCTATTTGGGGAGGGTCTTTATTAACATTTACCAACAAAATAGTTTTTTTCATTTTCAGTAGGAATTATTTAATTTTGGAAATTGTAGAATTATTATTTGTTCGCGGGAAGAGGATCGTTTATGCTACATTTCAAGTTACCCAATAGGATCTGATCTCAATCCTGCGCAAACATCATTCTATATTCTACATTACGATAGTCCCCCGATACTGTTGTGCAATTGGAGCATGGGAAAAGTCCTCCTCGTGCATATTCACCTCACTATTCTCAGTCCCTATAAAATTAATTATTCCATTTGTCAGAATATCCAGTCTCGTCACGAGAATATTTTTTAAATAATTGCAATTGAAAACTGGGATTCACAAAAAATCCCAGGTGAACACCGTCAATGGAAAAAAACCTGAAAGGGCCTGAGTATTAGAATAAAACTGAATTTCAGATTCCAAAGGTCTTAAATTTGATTTTGACATTTCTAATTGAGGCTTTTAAGAGCTCGGAACTCGGCCAACATTTGTTTTTTTTTCGTTTAAGAACGAAGTCCTAAGAACTCAAGTTTAAGAACGAAATTATTCATCCGGAGATTCAATTGATGAATAATTTCACGAATAAATAATGTCCATTTAAAACGTTGACAAGAGAATATTTTCTAGTATCAAGTATACCTTTTTTTGTAAAAAGTCGTTTTTTCTCTCGGCCTGGGCTGAATGATGTGCCGATCCCTGCCCCAGGAATTGGATTTTTATGTTCTTAGAAAGGAGCATCTGGTGGCTTCCGAAGGGTGAGTGGAGACACCGGCAACAGTGAAAGTATTTTCTAGTCGACTCACGTGCTCCGAGCTTCTGGAGTATATCACGTCGTCCACTGCTGCAACCTAGCTCAGTACCATCTTCAGCAGTCTTCGACCTTCTAGCTTATTTGAGGGTGGCACATGTGATTCGCGAATTGCTTCAATCAATAATAATAGTTCTATCTGGTTCGGAAAATTCATAAATTTTCCCGCGTCGCAGGTGATGTATAAGTCGACGTTGTAGGAATTTACGAGTGTCAAAATTCAACAAAAGTTGCCCTCGAAGTGAGGAAGGTGTGAGTTACAATTGTTTTATAGGTAAATAGACGAAGTACACGTGCATGGCGACTTCAATCGGAAAGTTAATCCTCGAAATCATGTGCTACTGCAGAACCTTGAAACCTTAACACCGAAAACAAACGATAAATATAAAGATATTAAAATTGTTATTTTCGAGTCGAAGTAAAATCGTGAATTCGACTAAAATTAACAGATTCTTGAAGAATTAAATGGATATGATGTATTTTTGATTGAAAATAAATTGCAGCGATTTAGGTTTATTAGTGTCGAGTGAACCTCTGTTGTATTGCAGTCTAAAATGAAAATCTGAGGAGGGAATGGTGGCAATTACTATTAAATTGTCATCTGAGAAAGGCGGTAGTTCGACGTGGGGAATTGGGTCTCTATTATCCCGGGAAGGCAGCTCGATGGGTCGTCTACGCCTCCCTCAATCAAACGGAAATAAAAAACTAAAAAAAACAACCCTCGTTACCCAATTTCATCCAAATATGATGGGAGGTAGAGAGAGGAGAATTTCTTGGCAATTTCTCGGGGCAATTTCAGTCGATATAATCAAATGGAAATACTATTTCCAACATTACGGTATGATGAGGTATGAAAACGAATTCATTGAAAATAATTCTTATGCTTTACCTGCAAAACTAAATTTATCCGGAAAATTTGTACTGAAAATTTTAAATGAGGCAATTAGTTAAAAAAAAAATTGTTTTCACCATTTAAAATTAATTATTCAAAATTTTGGGCTGAAACCTGAAATTGTCCAATGGTCCTCCTCCTCTCACTTTCACTCAGCATCGGTGCACTCGCCTTAACGATTGGCGCTGTAATTGCCCCTGCCCATTCCGTTGAACTGGAAGCGTTTAGATGATCCAAGGATAGGTAACATCAGCGCCGGTTAATCTGCCGTGAAACGTCCATAATGGGAGACGGTTTGGTACACGAGAAATGCCGCGAAAGTAACTGTGCGTGGAGCACATGAGGAGAATTATGTAAATATGACGCTGAGGTTTTGTTGTTCTGTTGCAGGAAGAGATTTGACGTCTGAATGTGAGGTCACAGGGGGCATTTGGAAGGGAATCGCCATGAGGAAGGGGAAGGGGAGGAGATGGTTCATTCAATGGACCTTCATTGCGCTCATTCTCCCCGAAATTATCAATTGCCAAAAGGTTTTCAATCATCTCTTCTCCATTGCACACTCTCCTCGTTCCAAAATTACCAGTAAAATTACAAGAAAATATTGTAATTTATAACTATCACGAGCGATCGATTTAATAAACAATACTGAATATTCAAGTGAAGGGTCATTGTTTAGTTTATAAGAAATATGTGACAAGGTATTTCACAAAAATAAATTCGATTAATAATTAACCGATAAATTCGACATTTTTTAATGAGTTTAGTCGAGTTTTTACGGATATATTTTACATGCATCGCGCCGGCACGAAAAAATACATTCTAGAGCACTTGAAATTTATCATCTCGTTCAGCTAAAAGGATTGCAGTGTTATTCAACCGTGTGAAGCGGAGCGCGTAGAATTGGAAGCGCGCAATTGTTACCCAACGCGTACGACGTCGCTACGGTTCTATGACGGTATTATTGTGTACGGATGTATCAGGAGATAGGTTTCGAGAACAGGTATATCGCCGGTTCTCCCACATTTGCATCAGGATGCAGATATTACATCCGCATCGCGCTCTACATTCAATAATGTCGGGCGGTGTTAATAAATCTGGACCTTCAGTCATGTTCGTTCCTCATTTCTCGACAACAGGAGCTTTAGAATCGATCGATTTCACCTTGAACGATTATTGCTTCTCTTTTATACAGTCCAAATTATTCTGCAGTTCGAATATACTCTAAATCAATGAAAGAAAATTGGCCTGAAATTTGAGAAGTTAATGGAAATTTTAAAGCGTCTCCCGGCAGCGTTCTTTCTCCCATAAGAATTCCGTGGGTTTTGCCTAAGGAATAGGAAATTCATTTTTTAATATTTATTATTAATTTCAGTGGACAAACTAATTCACTCGGATTTCGGATATGAAATGATGGTCCTTGTAATAATTATCAGTTGTACAAACAGAACATCTCTAGCCACGAGCTAGTCGCGAAAATAATTGGATTTTTGTGGTTTCAAAAAATTTATAATAAATCTCTGCAATTTAATAATTATTATATCACTATTTTATTTTGAAGCGTCAGAAAAGTTCTGCGACGATGATATCGTTCGTAAAAATTGTATGTGCAGTCCGTCCTAAGTATTAAATTGAGGACCTTCAAAAGAAAATAATGAACAGACAATATTTTTTCTTATTCAAGCAAAAACGGCAGATATTCCGCGAACAAGTACTTCCGGCCCTCGGCGGAAAAATTCCGGAAGAGGCATTTAGAACAGATCGTCTGGCCCTGAATCGTCTGAATAAAGAAGGTATCACTGTTGGTGATGGCGTGCTACTCGAGGCCCGGCATCATGACAAACATCCTACTCATGGACGAGTCCAGCCTGAAGTTATCAAGGCACGTAATACTCGGCAATTGTCATGGACTCCATTGCTGAATTCGTGAGACATTAATTTGTAAATTACCGATCCCCTATTTCATACATTGTTTTTCAAGAATTCTGAGAAGTAAGAAAAAAGTGAGGTAAATTATCTGTTATGACTGAATGAAAAGAAGTATTGAGATTTCAGTTGAGAGTCCAGTCTCAAATGCTGACGATATTTTTATTAATCGAATATTTTTTGAAGCATTTTTCTTTGATATTCTCACAAATATCGATTCGTTCGTCAATTCTAAAAGAGGACTTCAATAAAATGTTCAGTAGTTTTGTTACTTTGCAACGAGAGGGAGAAGCCTTGCGGGTTAAAAGCACGAGCGCGCAGCGTTCGGATTTTTTTGCGCAACTTCTTCGGACCGTTCATACGCAGGAAAACATGAGGGAAATATCCGATTAATTTTGGAGGTCGAGTGGTATTCGACGGCTTAGTTCTGGTAATCGCATGTGGTCTGCCCTGGCCAAAGAAACAATTGCAGAGCTAGAGGTGAATTATCAAAACCTAGAGGTAAATAATCGCTGATATTTTATTGGGGAGGTACCCAGGTAGGAAAAGTCTCCCCTGACGATGGAAACAAGGCTGGAACAAGATATGACCTCAAGGTTGGATAACCCAACCTTGAATCAAGCTTCTTTCCGTTGTTGAATCGTATATTGATTCAAGCATGGGTCAATATATAATCAAGCCTTGGTTTAAGATGGGAACAGCATGGCTACTCAAGACTGGGATATCGAAGATCGAACAAGACTTAGTTCTATCGTCAAGTCAATGACTGATTCAAATATGAGGAGCAATGATCCATCGAGGTCGTTCTACCAATTTTTATATACCAATTAATTTTTTTCAAAAATTTCTCATAAATGTGAACATTAAATTTTTATTTCCTAATCAGTACATGATTAATCAAGTTGAAATTATGTAACAAATTTTTTTGTCTCCTAAAGATAGGGAAACTGACAATTATCCGTAGAAAACCTCGCCTCCACGTGAAAGTGCAAGGAATCCATGGTTTCTTCAGTTGCAATTTAAGTTGAATTTAAATATTCCAAAACTCTCACACCACCTTTCAGTTTCAATTACTTTGTTTACTCAATAAATGAGTAAATCTTTATTTTGTTCGTCCACCATGAATCAGGATTTAGACATATCCGTAGACGAGATTTGGATTACAACCCTGATCCAATCATGACACGCAAGGTTGGATCGAGGCTCGATACTCAAGGCTCGACCAACGGTGGGATCTCCAGCCTTGGAAACAGTTATTTTTCAATATTAGTTTAAGCTTGATTCAATCTTGGATGTCGAGGCTCGACTAGTCTTTGTCAATCCTGCCTCAAGTCTGATCGAACCCTGTTTCCATCGTTCATTCCTACCTGGGCACTTCATGTTATTGAATACGGAGCTCTGCTTGGCCCAGGGGAGGCTAAATCCGATGACCAGAAATAATCAATACCTAAATTTGGTAATCGATTCCAGGTCCGAGGATATCTGAATTTTTTCTTCAGTTATTTGTGGACTAGATATATTGAGGAAGGAATTCCCACCTATTCCAAATCCTTTCCATCCATTGGAACACATTCCCCCTACCCAATTCCAAACTGTTTTTCGAAAAACTTGATAGAATTATATTTTTCTATACAATTTATTGTATTTTCTTTAGAACTCTCTCGGCTGTAACTCTTCAAGTTTCTTTCCTTCTACTTTTTTTTCATCAAGAATATTAAACTAGAAAACTTTTCTTCTAATGAAAATTTCACCTGAAGATGCGTGATTCGTGAGACATAATTTGTATATTACTAGTCCTACATTTAATATTTTTTTTTCAAGAATTATGAGAATGAAAACAGTGTGGGGTAAATCATCTGTTATATCTGGATGAAAAAAATATTGAACTTTTAGTTGAGAGTTGATTCTTAAATGCTGACAAGGTTTTGAATAGTCGAATAATTTTAACACATTTTTGTTTGATGCCCTCAAATGACGTCGATTATTTCATCAATTCTAAAAGAGGACTTCAATGGTTACTCAGTTTTTGGTTTTTGATGTACTTCTCAAGGTCTATGCGACTCTGGACAACAGGTACATCCCACCGGAAGGGAGATATCATGATAATCATCCGAAGACCGTAGACACGACGTACGTCATCAGGAAACCAATTGCTGATTCCAGCCACACTCTCGATCCTCCGAAGCATCATCCAATATTGAGTCATCTTCCGGCTCGAGCCCAGAGCTACGTGAATTTCCACCCACAAACGACGGTCCCTCTGCCTTTGTCCGTTCCAACTCCCCCGAAAATCTATAAACCGGTTATTAAACCTCTCATCCTTCCCGCGAGTCACATCTTGTTCTCAGGCTTCTATCATCCTTCCTGGGATCATCCGGACGCTTTTGATTGGAGTGGAAGTCGATTCAGCAATCAACTTCACGAGGGGCATTCGGCTGTGGACGACGCGTTTCAGGTACAATATTCGATAATTGGGACCAAAAATATCAGTAAATTATGTTGAAAAAAAATAATTTTTCCCGTTATACACAATAACTCTTTTAATGATTTTTAATATTATTTTCTATATAATATGTACAAAAAAATTGTTCTCAACGAAGTGAGATTGAAAAATGGAATAGAAATAAATAAATATTTTACTGATTGTTAATAGAAAATGAAGAGAAGAGAAAAATTTGATAAAAGCAAAGTCTGGGGATATATTCTCGTTTTATCACAGAATGAAGAAAATTATGAGGGGCTTCTCAACAATTTTCACGGCCGAATATTACGCCACACCGAAAATTCTTCACATGCAAATGCAGTAGCAGCCAGAGGAAAAGCCCCCCCTTTTGATGTTTCCTCGTCGTCTCTTGAAAGCTCAAAACGTGAGATGACTATTCCCGAGACAGGATTTTTATGTGAAGGGAGAACAGGAACATTCGCGGACATCAGAACCAATTGTCAGGTGTGTTTATTTAATCATTTCTCAAAAAGTGAATATGTATTCTAATTTTAATAGACCTCTACCCAGTCGAAAAATTAAAATGATTTCTAGAAAAATTGACTCGAGTTTGAATCGCTTTTTGTTCTCAATTTGAAATCGCATGACAGCTAAAGCCTATGCCCATCGAAGTTATAGATTTGACAGTAAAAGGTATAGATTACATGAAAAATTATTAATGAGAAATAATTATTTTTCTTCATTTTAAATTTATTTTTCAATTAATAATTTGATGCGAATAAATTCAGCGTTTAACCGCTGTCCTGAGCCCACAATATTTCTTGAACATTACGAGAACATTAGAAGCTGATGGACGAGCAATAAACATTAGCAGAAAAAAAATCCTTCGTTCAAAGGTAATCCCTTTAGAATTGAGTGAGAAATGCCCCGTCACTTTCTACAAATTTGTCAGTTCTTTTTACTCGCTCTATGGGATTCGATTAATTTACTCTGCAATATCAGTCAGTGTCATAATATGCAGGAGCACGGGGCGAAGGGGATTATGTAAGTGGGAATGTATTAGTCACGGGGCGACTGGGTTCATTCGATTTCTCACGCGAAGCTCAAATAATACCGGAGATCTGCCCAGTTACAGGCGCTGAGATGATTATATTAGGAGTAAATGAACCAGCAATTTGTCTTCTAGGTTTTTCATGAATGCTCTGAATGGGGGAAGACTTCTTCCGCGTGTCCACTTGGTACGGCATACAGTGAAGCGCTGAAAAGGTGCGAGTGGGAACATCGAGTCAAATGCAGTGCGTGAAAAGCGATTTTTTTTAACAAGTGAAGACATTTGTCACTCGCCCATTAAACTCAAGTATTTTTTATATTTTTGTAACCAAGTTTGTGAATAAATGCTTTACTATATCAATAACTACCAGAAAAATTATGTATTTATATGAATTTGTGTACTTCCGAATTATTCCATAAAACTTCTGAAAAATAAAGAAATTTAATATATCAGTCTCGAAAATTCCTAAAATCTTAAGAAAAATTGACAATTCTCAGGGTCAATGCTGGATCTATGCCTTGAGCAATTTTTATTATTAAAGAAATTGGTTAGATGAAAAATTTCAAGCAAATACATATTTTTCAGACAACCGAAAGCGTTTGAATTCTTAAATTAATTCTGAAATACTTTCACAACACCAAAAAATCTACGATTATCGAATTTCTTCATCTATGATCAGTTTAGGAGAACGCAAGGCCAATTATTGTTGCAGTCTAAACAGGATAAAATACACATATATATTATTGCTCATCAATGCTGATTCCAAAAAAGTTAAGTCTATAAAAACTATAAATTCATTAATGCTCATCATTAATTAATTTCCTGAATCTGTTTTCTTTATTCACAAGAGATATTTTGCAGGTGATATTACTCTCTCGACATATGATAACTGTCTCTACTGCTTTAATGCTTGTTGGTATCACAGAATTCTATAAATCATTTAATTCTCATCGTTTGACCAAATTCAAGAATTTTTTATCCATTGATAAATCTTAAAAATTCTCAGCATTATAAACTACTTAAAAAAACAATAAAAACCGGAAGCTTACGTGAGACTTTGAATTATGAATCCCTCTATTTACCAACGAATATAAGAAGAATTATTTTTCCTTGGGTGGATTGATAATGATTTCAAAGAAAACCCTGTAAAATTTCAATACTTTCGCATCGAAAAATTTTCGCCTAGTGAACTCCAGAGGAAAAGTATTTTCCTCTATTTTTCTCGCTCCTAATTTACGATCTTGTTTTCCTCCGTAGGAAAATTATACATCCACCGCGGAGCGCCGCGAACACCAGCAAATTCATGGAAAGCAGGAGAATCCACTAGAAAACTTTCTTTCAACTTGAATAATACATTATATTTTCTTTTCTCGGTGTCCAGGGGAACAATTGTCACCAATTCGCATAGAATCTCTCGCGGTAATGTTTTTTCAACAATTCTATATTTCTCGGTATCGTCAATCAAATGGAGATCTCTCTCTCACTTGGATTTATTACTTCGTATTTCGAAATTAAAGAGTATCATCTGCAAAAAATGCTCCGGATGATGTGACAATTGGATTTCAACCAAGTTGAACTGAATTATCTGTGGAATTGATTTATTTCAGGTCATTATGCCTGCAATAGATAAACTTTATAGAATTGTATTTTTCTATACAATTTATTGTACTCCCATAGTTTCTATTCAATTTCCTCGGTTGTAATTATCAAGTATCTTTCATTCACCTATTTTTTCATGGCAAAGAAATTAAACAAGAAAATTTTTCTTTTAAGAAAATTTCACCTGAAGAAATTTAATTTAAGAACAACATTACAATGGAAGCAGCTAAAAATGACTGGATAATTTTCGGTAAAAATTCGTCTGTTTAAATCCGAACTTTCTTTTTGTTTGGGTGGAGCTGATGGAATGTTAGGATCGATTGAATTCCCTTTCGAGCATCAGATCCCTATTTTTCCGTTCATAACGCAGAGGTGGGGTTTACCCATGAGATATTCAACAACTTGTGACTTTCTCTGTGACATAATTTAACTCATGCCAGGCAAGAAACTCTTAAACACAACAGAAGCTGGACCAGTTTACCTCAACGTCAAACTCAGTGCGGTCATGGCGTGGAGCTATCCATTGACTTTACAACTTCTGATTATCATCGGGGGATTCACCTTCACCCTCTCGCAGGTGAGGTCCTTAACTACTCAGTCCAGTGGCGCCCCGAGTGCCTCCAGCGCCCGTAAGTAGTTACTTTCAATCAGATACAGACCGCCTCCTCGTAACTCTTCACTCATTGTTTTTTTTCCTTCACTCGAGGCTTACGTCGATTCGTGGGAAATTGATAAAGAAAAAAAAAAACAGGAAAATGGGGAAAAGCTATTTATGCAACTCTCTGGAGTTATTTTCTATCATGATTATTGCAACCTTGACATTGAGAGGAGACCGACGCGGTCGGTGAGCATGGGATGTCTCTCGTCTTTTTCTTCTTTGAACATTTTTTCGTCAATTCAACTCGATCACTGGAGCATTCAGGCTAGCTCGAGATGACTGCGGTCGGGTTCAGTGGATTGAAACGGTGAATGAAGTTGCCACTTCTTTCCTCAAAATTGCGGGTGTCACGTCAAAAAAGTTAATAATAACTTAATGATTCCACAAAAAACCAGTTTCATTCGCTCTAGCAGCGGACAATATTTTTTAAAAATTGAATCTCGATAGCGGAACCAGAAGGACTATCGGGAATTGTTCGAAAGTTGGCGTTGGAATATACAAGAATACCTTCGCAGCTGCCATTGGAGAAAAACGATTTCTAGGGAAGAACTCAATTATGAGCGGTTGTACTGCAAACTCAAGAGCGATTTAATCCGAAACAAGTGTTCAAATTTAAAGAAAGCTTCTGTCCTCTAGTGTCATAAATTTTTCATTAGGTTTGTCAGTAAGGGTCTTTTATTTTTATTATAGTTTAGTCTTTCGACCATTGTCTAGGAGAACAATCGTGCCTTTCTCGTGTTAAATAAAGTGTATTTTACAGGAAATATAGAGCGGAGTCGTCCAAATTATTTATTGGATTTTTCCCATATTCCAATGGTTGCGTATCCTTTATCCATTTGTACGTAGAAAAAAGTGAGGAAAATTCTGACAAAAAAAAATTAATCGCAATTAAAAAAATTTATTCGCTTGACGTTTTTGCTTTTTGGTGCAGACGATTCTGCCTTATTTTGGAAATGGTCTCTTGCGACCATTTCCTTGACTTTTTTTGGTCATTAGAGGACTAAATAAATTAAGGGAAATTGGTTGTATTGCAGGATCGAAGGTTTAGAATCCAAGTTTATGACGACTATCCGGAATACCAGGAATACCAGGAGTTCCAGGACTACGAGCCTCCGCAGGAGCCGCACCAGGAGCCTCCCCAAGAGGTGACTGATGAGCGAGTTCATGCACCTGTACAGCTGCAGCTGAAAAAGGAGGAAAAAAAGAAGGAGCAGGACTTTAGCAAGATTCCCGGGGTGCCAGGGGTGGACTATCCGATATATCATCAAGTGCCGCAAACGGACTTCTCGTGCGCGGGGGTCCCCTTCGTCCCGGGAATGTATGCTAATCCTGAAACGGGATGCCAGGTGAGCTGCATAAGACAATATTATTTTTTTGCATTTATCAGAATCAATTACTCATTTCTAGGGATTCCTCTGACCTTGTCAATTAATTATGGACACTGCGGTAAAACAATTTAAAACAAAAATTCATTAAAATCAATGAATAAGAAAATTGATCATGAATTCACAATCAAAAATCAGCGGACGAGGTCAACAGACGGGTATAATTTTTAGAAAATTTTTTTTATACCCTTATTTTTTTTTTTTTTAATCTGCTGTTTTCCAAGCGTCGAGTTATTTTCTCACGCAGCAATAAAATTATTTTCGATCAATTAAATCATGTGTAATAAGAGAAATTACGGAATAGGTGAATGAACATCGTTTTTAAAATGAAATTTACGTCGATTGGAAATTAATGAAGTCAATGGACTCATTATGAGTCGTAAAATGGTGAATTCGATGGAGTCATCGACATCAAATTTTTTTAACGCACTAATTGCGGCTCGTGATACACCACATTCCTCTTCTCACTAATTTACCCACGCACACTTATTATCATCGTAATTATGAACTCGGAACCCAATACTTCCACAAATCGCCATCGCGAGAGATCTCGAAACGATAAGAGTGTTACTTGGTACATTGAAAAAGAGAAAGAAAAACTGTAAAATCCGGGCATTGGGAATTATTACAAGGACGATGGTCTCGATGAAAGTGTATCATTGAAAAGACACGAGCAATAATTGCAGTAATTCAATCGGGTTTATTTTTTCACGCAATGAAGGGTTTGATTAATAAATAAATGGATTTCAATTATTTCAATCTTAATGAAGCGTCTGTAATTTAAGGAAGGGCGACTCTTTACAAAATTATTACATTACTACTGGAAATTATTTTAAAAATATCCAAAATATTTGAAACACTCGAATTGACACATTTGCGAAAATTGGAATTTTGTAATTTTAGCAAAACGCAGTAGAAAATTCCAATCGGGTTGTGAGAGAAATTTTGCAACGCGGAAGCGTCCGTGCGTTTGAATGAAGACTAAGAGCCTTAGATGATGACTTCGCAGGCATTTAACATGGAATAATTACCGTCGTGAAGGTAATTGTCCCCTGGGGATCGGCATTTTAGTTTCGAAAGGCTCGTATAATTCTTCCCAAAAGCGTAAATCTTTGGAGGATAAGATTCGAAAAATTGTGCATTGAATGTCTCTCGCCTCTTTCTATCCTGAGGAATGTCATGAGATTTTCTCCCGCGGTATGAGACAACCAATAACATTTTCCACCGTATAAATTTACTATTATAAACGAGAAGGATCGAACGAGGACTGATAAAACTGAGAGTTGAGAATTGGAGCGCGCGGTGAAGCTATTATATAAGAAAAAGCGGCTCTGGCATATTACAAAGGCCTCCAGGCGAGTTAGGACTTTTGAAACAGTCTCTCTCAAACTTGATGGCTGATTTTTCATTGCGCATACTCGGGAAGTTATGTTATCATTCGTGATTTTCTTAAATAGCGACGAGAAAATTTTTCATTTTTGTCCTTCTTATTTTTGTTCTATGAAAAAATTACTCCGGAAAATTGATCTGTTTTGGAAGTGTAGATTGTCATGCGTTGAAATGAGGTCCCAGTTATTTTCATTTTGAAATCTGGCAAGAAAGTAAAATTTCATGCATTTTTAAATTTACTCTATGTTTAAGGCCCGTCTTCTTGAGATTTTTTTTGTTTTTGTTACCAGATTCCCCAGATTTTCCCACTTCTTTTTCCTTTACACTAGAGTAGATTACACAAGCTAGAAAGCACGAAAAATTACGATTTTTCAATCAAATGAAGGACCATAATCTCTTACTTACTCTACTGACCATAAGAATATAATTATCAATGTATCATCACACTCTTAATTCCCTAGATATTTTAGTCGATGTAAACAATATGGCGGTCGAATTCCACTTGTGAAAAAAACATTTATGATCCTTCATTTGATTGAAAAATCATAATTTATCGTGCTTTCTAGCGTGCGTAATCTACTCTGGTGTAAAGGAAAAAAAGCAGAGAAATCTGAAGAATCTAGTAACAAAAGTAAAATAAAAATCTCAAGAAAATGGGTTTTAATCTGATTTTGCTTTCTTTTAAATCATTGGTTTATTGTGATCGATTATAAGCCATACAAAGCCCCCCGGAAAGTGAAATTATGGAGCACTTCAATCGGGCGTAACCGCAGAGAGTGCAAGTTGAGAAAGACCCTGGGATTCCCCGAACTATGTCGTAAACTCCTTGGATTATCGTATAGACGAGATGATGTTATACAGCATGTAATCGAGTGACTGATTCATCGGACACGCGTTCGACGATTCCCTTGTACTCCGATGCAGAACTAATTTCCCACCAATTCTCAACTGCTCTCGTTTTCCAGGCGTACCACGTTTGTCATGATGGACGAGAAGGCCACCAGGGGGCTTCATTTCTCTGCACCAACGGGACGTTATTCAATCAGAAGGAGTTCGCTTGCGACTGGTGGTATAATGTTGACTGCCATGAGGCAACGAAACTCTACCGGTAGGTTCAGAGAAATTAGATTATCATTAATTAACTCTCCAACGAAATTTGCAATTGAGACAACGCAAAAAAATTTGCAGGCTTGCAAGGATCAGAGAAAGGGTAGAATTTAATTTATGGATGATTTAGTAATTTAAACTCTGTTTTATTTACTTTAAAAAATTATCCGAAAGTTGAACAATCCATGTAACTTTATTTTTTATATTTTTTTTTTTGCAGATTAAATGGGGATTTAGTGACAAATCCATTCGTTCCGAAGGACCGCAAGACTGCAATAGCTCGCGAGAGGCTGAGAATTGCAGTATTTTGACTCCAATGAATGATCAAGTGCAACTAAAGATAAATTTAAACCTCCTAAAAACCCCAGCAACAAGTGATTTTGTGATTTCAATTGAATCGTAATTGATGTTATAAATAATCGTTAATATATTTTTCTATTTTTTCCTTTTTATTTTCATTTCCCATCAAATGAACGAAAATACAAAATCGTCAAAATTGTGACGATTTCAGGTTTACCTGTAAAAAATGTTAGGAATGTTCCATAGAACGAATAAAATGCATTACTCCAGGAGTTAAAAAAAATTAATTGAAAATCCTAACGAATTCGTCAATTAATTCGATTGATTTTTCAGTTAGTTCTGGGTCGTTTCTATTGAATTGTTCAATAGAAAATATTTTGTAGAAAAACTCACTAGACTTGTGATTCTGAATATTTTCATTCCATCATTACAACCCACAATGTACAATACATTAACAGAGTGATTAGGCGTCTGGTCACACAATCTCCCGGACCGCCGATTACACAAAAATAAAAATCATTATTTGCCGATAAATGCAAGACAACGAAGGAGAAAGGATAACGATTATCCTGGTGCCGATCACGACATCGAGATAGCGCGAGATCGATTCGTATTCTTATCGACTGCGTCCAATACCTGTGAGCAAAATACACAGACAATATTTTTTTTTCGCCTCCATCCCACTGAAATAAAAGTGAACCCGGGACAGTGACCTCGAGAGTTTACTATTCCCCTGGGTTTTCCCTCCTCGTCGTCGGGGATTTTTTATTCTCACGGAAGTGCCCAAGTTGAGTGTATTATTTCTTGCATTTCATCGGTGAGGGGAGAAAAAAAATGTATTCTAATGTTACGAAATGCTTTTCGGTCGCATGTCAGACGTGAAATTATCATGTCCATGCTGTATGCTGGATTTTTATGCGGAGAATTTCAGTTGAAGTGTCAGTGGTTACGACGCAAGGGCGTATTCCATTGGTGGTTAAGTGAGTTCGGCGTGGGTGGAAAGTCGAGGACGGAGACTAGGACGGCTAGACTCGGAGGAAAATAGATCTGGTAATATATGAGATTCGAGTATTTTTATTTGAGTACACGAAAAAACGTTGATTTGAAATTTTCAATTTTTATCTTTTCTTTCTATGCATATCAACTTTATGATCAATTTTTAGTAACTCCTAGGTCCTGAGACGAAAATAAAAATTTTATCATTTTTGTAGACTCTCAATTCCGTCGAAATTCCTAAGTATCACGTGAATTCCTTAAAAGTTTCCCATAAGTTTCTAGAATTAATAGACACCGTTAAACTGAGAAAAAAAAACATCTAATATTGCTAATCAAATATTGTTCTGGCAAGAATTTAAAGGGAATTTGACCATCAGAATTTTCGGTATTAGATTGTTTAAAACAAATATGTTTGGCAAAATTCGTTTTTTTTTCTCAGGGTAAAAGTGTCGAGATCTTTGGAAACAATAGCTTTTGAAGTGATTGTAGCAAATACTTTTGTCTTCTTATGGAAATGACAAAAAAAAATATGACAATTTGAAAAATATGAATTATTTAAAAACATTATTACGAAATTTGGGTCACATCAGTCTGCAAGGAATAATAAAACAGAGAAATATGGAAACACGTTACGAGTTTTTCTTCTCAAGCGTAAACCCATTTTCCTCTCGTCTAAAACAGTCGTAACAATTGTGATTATAATGAGAAGATGTAACGAGGGACGCGGCGGTTATCGACAATAATGAGCGTGAACACTCGTGCGAGGATTCTCGAACGGAGAGAACTACTCATTATGGGGCTTCTCCACAACTGTGGGAAAAAGTCTGAAGAGATTTACTTATTTTTCCTCGTTACGCGGTTCTTCATGCATTGACGCATACACTCTCGTTCGCTGTCTGCATTGGAGTTTCTCTGTGTCAACTGTATTTTTCTTTCAGGCGATACGAGTTTAATTAACGCAATGGTTTTTCAATTCCATACCTGATTAAGAATTTTTGAATGAAAAAAAAGTATGGTAGGGCCTCATTTCAAGGCTATCAAGTAATACCTTATTATTTTTCATAAATAAAATTAAAAAATCACTAACCTTGCAATTTTCAATATTTTTCAACGAAATCTTTTTCATATATCGATTTCTCTATTCCTTGTGTTAATGAATAAATAAAAGATATTGAAAAATCGGAATTTTCGATTTTTTTCTGTTTACACGTTTTTTATCTAAAAACGAAGTTGAAAAAAAATTATGATTTTCTTTAAAAAAAAATCGGCTTCATTTTTTTTACATTCACAAGTTGATTGACTCTGGAAAATAGAAAATTCAACTTGAGCATCAAATCGAACAAATAACCCACTATAGAAAGGTTAAGTACCGATTGCCCCCGATGAACTCCTCCTCTTACTACAATTCTCTCACACCCTCGGTGGATTTCCCTCCATGGATCTTGATATCACGAATGAGTCTGCAATTACGTTACGATATGTACCTAAATGTTGCAAATTGAATGCACGCGCGGAAGTCCTTTGGAGCACTCCGGGCATTTTATTCGATCTGCCCTCCCCCTCTCTCTTTTTTCACTCTCATTGCTAGGGAAAAAGGAGGAGTTTCGGATCGTTAATGTACAGACACGTTGGAGTACTTAATGCTACATCTCCTTTTATGGGAGTCGTTACCAAACTAAATGAAAAACGAGGGATTAAATTATTTCAATTTTACCCACACGTCTTATTTGCGGATATTTAATCATAATGAGTTCAATTTTTTTTATTCACACCAGAAATTTTTCAATGAAATTGCACAAACGTCGGTAAATGAATCAATTTTTTTGGGATGAAAAATTGATTCTTCATATTTATATGTAAATAAAACCGAATACACTTGCTAATTGCAAGTTCATTGAAATTGTCCATTATCGACGGGTGACTATAAACTATTTCTCCACTTGATTACTCAATTTTATAATCGACATTATGATAATAAGTTTTATCCAGGTGGAAATCCGTTCTATTGTATTGAATGAATAAAGAATAAAATTTCTATAATTCGTAAATTCATTTTCCGTAGGAATGACTTATCGGTGTCTCATTGTCAGTTGAAAAAGCTGGTACAGTACAATTCAATTGCACAATATTTCTCGGATATAGCCCGCCAACGAGAAAGTATCGCAGGATTTTATCCGGTAAGTGGCGTGAGACAGTGCGATTATAAGCTAAGTTGCTGGCCGTTGTAGTTGTTGGGCTAAAATTATAAATACCCTCGGTTGATTGCCGGGTTAAAACCCGTAATCGTCGTATTACTGACCCCCGGTGTCAATTGTTTTATAATAACATTGATGGAAATGGTGATGTAGGGTCAATGACGCACGGATCGTAAGATATATGTGTAGTAGTTGAACTTTGGAGCTTTCAGTCAAACCGCATGGGACGCTGAATTAAATAACCGGATATTTGAAATTACTTCATTGAATTATTTTATAGAGCCCCCCCCCCCCCGTGGCTCGCTCGCTTCGCTCATTCTCTTCCACTGCACTATCAGTACTTGATAAGTACTCTTATATCATACAGTGCTTTCAATAATGTACCGCGAAAGAGTCGCTCCTGCGTGGAAATAGAATAAAATTACTCACATATGAATAATTCAAATTTGAGAAAAAAAATATGGTAAACGAGAGTTAATAATAATTTTAAAAATTCTGGTGGAGTTTGAGTCGAGCACTCAATGACAACTAAATTTCTCATCATAATTTAGAATGTATTTTTTTCAACTACTTCAGGACTTTTGACAATCAATTTAAGGCATTCAAAAGTCTCACAACCACAGATTTTACAAAAGTTGGGAATTGGATGGGGGAATGTGTTCCGCATTTTTATGGAAGGACAGTGGGATTAATGGAGGCTATAAGAAGTTTTGGATTGGTGTGAATTCCTTCTCAATATAGCTATCTATATCTGTCCACAAATATCTGAAGAGAATTCAGATATTGGCATTTTTGGCTTCCGGATGGATTCATGAATCGGAGCTTATAGCCCTGAAGATGCAAACTGCAATGTTTGCGAAACGTCGGCGCAATGCTGAAACCAAACGCGGCATCCATCCGGAAGTCAAAAATGCCATTAATCATGGCGGCAAAAGCCTCAAATCGAAAATTCAGATATTCTCGGACCGGAATCGAACTCGGGCCTTCCGATTACCAGCACAGAGAGAAAAATTCCACAAAAATTACGTGTCAGTTCCGTAATCTGCGAGTCAAAACAATATTCCGTAAAAATTACGGAACAGTGACGTACTTTTTTATAGCCGTAATTTTTACGGAATATTGTTTTGACTCGCAGATTACGGAACTGACACGTAATTTTTATGAAATTTTTCTCTCCGTGAGTCGGGCTCACCCTTTCTCTAGCAGAAATAAAGAGGCAAACAAAATTCAACCCCTCGAGACAAGACAAATGATTTTTTTATAATCTCGAGACAAGATCGAAGACTCAAAATGCTCGTTCCCTCTCGTATCGCCAATCTCCGAGAATCTCCAGATGGAATAATCCTTGAATGAATACGACTCATTGCGTCTAAATATCCAAACTAGATCGACGATTCTATATCGTACAATTGCATCACAATCTGCCGTGGCACACACGCCCACGACAAGGATTTCTCATAGCGCCGTACGTGGATACCGAAGTAGAATAGTTTATACAGCATTGAGAAGGGTAAAATAGGGATACAGTGTATCCTAGTTGGAGTTTGTGTGCACCAGGAGACTGTGATATAAATGGGCGGCTGCGCTGCTGCAGCATACACGAGCCGCCGTGGGAAAGGTAATCGGTCAAAAGAAATGCGGGTGGCGGTTCTCTCTATCGCATTACCCGACACAGGAGAACAAACGCGCCAATCCGCTGAGTCAAGTCCAACTATTGCCTCATTTCACCCCCCCCCCCCCCCCCCCCCCCCCCCCCCCCCCCCCCCCCCCCCCCCCCCCCCCCTTCTGGGTAAGGATTTAATGGCAGTTAATGATACTTTTATTGCCGGTGGGTTAGTGCAATGGTTAGAAGCAATTAGAAAAACACTTAGTGTTATTTAGAAAACGAAAATTATTCAATTGCAGGGAATAATGTCTTGCTTCATTGCTACAACCGAATATGTTACAAATGAAGTTATTTTTCTGTTCGGGGAATAGCTGAAGCGTAAGTATTGACTAGAATTTTTGAAATTTTTCGTTGGGAATTTAATTGCTTCGTCGAAGTTAAAAAATATAAATCCGAGGGGTAAAGATAATTTGTACAATTGAGGATCATTTATAAAATGGTAATCATTCCAATGCAGGGAATAATTCCGTTCTCAATTGCAACCAAGAAAGATTTAACAGAAAAAGACTTTTCTAGTTGTGGAATTTGGGGGAGTTTTTTTCGAATTTGAAAGGAGATCGGGTAAGACTCGAAATGCAAATGAAATATTAAAGTGCAACTCTTCCTTCAATTATTGTTCTTCTTTACGGATCATTAAAAAAATTACTCCACTGAAGCAATAATTGTTTTCTCAATCCCACCAGTAAAATATTTTACAATAGTTTTTTTTCATTGTATGGAATTTTGTACATTTTTTGCAGTTGAAATGAGATCAGATAGGGCTGAAAATGGAAATGAAAAATAAAAACTTTCATTTTTTGTGCATATGCATTTAATTCCCGGAATCGCTTGACAAATATCCTCTGGAAAACAAAAGGTTGTTACGTTAATGTTTCTCATGTGCACTATCCGGGTGTATTACTTTAGCGACGGGTGTATTAACTTGCCTCAGTTCCGCCAGTCTTTCCCAACTGGCTGCCGTCCTTGACAACAATGCAGAAGTACATATGATATACGTTTAGTCGGATTGATACAGGGGAAAAAAATTTTAATTGCATTAAATTTCGCCCACTTCGGACCGGAACGCTTGATTCATAACCTCCGGGATTAAATTACCTCCAATAATAAAATAAATGAATAGACGGAATGGGTAGTACTGGGGTAGTTGAGCCGAGGCATAAAAGCTATCGCGTCTCAATTATTCGTGATGAGTTCACTTTTCTTCATTAAAATAATCATTTTATATGTGTTAGCAAATTTCCTTGAGAATTTTCTTAGCTTTCCTCATATCAAAATCTGTTGAAATGGTTAAAACTGAGAAATTATATTTGAATCGTCGGTCAATAAATAAAATTACATTAAAAAATTCCCATTTCAATGCTTTGGTATCCTTTGACGTCCTAAATATTCTACTTTTACACTAGAAAACGAGTATCCAACGTAAACAATTTTCTTTCTCCAATTGAGGCGTTTGAGTTATTTTAGCTATTAAAGCAAATTTTTCATTTCTTTGGAACAATACAAAATAGTATATTTCGTTACGAGTGAGACGGAATTTTCACGAGTGTGAAGTTGGCTGCCCGAGGCGGAGCCGAGGGCTGCCAATCACACGAGCT
>JAPYZN010001056.1:0-21222 GCA_030522865.1 Psyttalia lounsburyi
ACCCTATATCGATGGGAAATGAGCTCAGCTTTCGAATGGCGCAAACCCCGTGACAATCGGAGCAATAGTTTTTGAGATATGGCAGAAAATGTGCTCACCTAGTCCAAAATCGCGGAAATCAGGATAATAACACTACATAACTATATAGTTATTATGTATATATATCCGAATAACCCGGTGACAGAAAACATCACATTGCATTTTTTCATAATTGATAATAATAAGAACAGTTTTCATGCATTCCAGGGAGTCTCACCTATGAAGTGAATATTTCCAGGTCTTACGCCTGTCTCCTGGATCAAGAAGTCTATGAATATTCCAGTTTGTTTCCCCACCTTCCTAGTGTTCTGCATCGGCCCCAGGTAGAATGTGCTGGCAGCCAAGGGCTCCCAGTCGACGAGAATGATATTGTGGTCACCCTTGCTCAGGTAGGCTTCAAAATTTTTCAATTACTTGTAATCTTCATTTTGTTTTAACACAGACTCATTTGCATAAAACCAATTACAGTATAAAACTTAAATAAAAAAATTCTTTGCTCGATTTACCATCTTTCAAATTGAGAAGGCCTGAGCTGAGAGCACTAGATTTCCATCCGTGAGTGATGAACTTTGTGGGATGCGATGGATTGAAACCAGAGTTCTTTATTGAATCTGAATTTGCATTATACAAGAGGGTTGCATTCATCGGTCCATTTCTGGAAAGTAAATTTCATTTTAGGAATAGTATTCTTTGCAAAATAAAATCAGAAGTCAACTAGTAGAACACGATAAATCAATTTCGTATCGAGATAAAGGTATCGATAATATCTTGGAATTTATTAAAAAGTGGATTATCTTTGAAAAGTATTCAGAACTAACTGTAGATTCAAATCATTTTTTATCAATGAGATGATGTGACATTTTTTTAAAAGCTTAGATAATCAGCCTCGCTGAAATGATTTCTTATAAAGAATGTAATAAACTTTTGTATCCCACTCTATTCGCTAGCAAAACAGGGAATCCCAAGAATGTAATATTGACAAACCGAGCTCTTGACCCTTTCAAAATTATAATTTATGTACAGCTCAAATAATAAGGACAGAAATGATTAGTAAAACTGGATTCTGAAAATACTTTATCCTTTAATGATTTTATTCAAATCAATTTTCAATTACTCATTCAATACCAATTCAAGGATTGGAATGAATCCGTTTTTACTATTCCATGAAAACGTAGAAATTAGTAAAATTATTAAATCTTTTTCTACTCGTAATACTTAATTGCAACCGACTGATAATTTGTTAAGCAGCAATCAGAGCCGTAATATTTGACAATTAATGATTACTAAAGATTCTTGCGCCAAAATACCTCGTATAAAGATGAAAGTTCACAGACTCGTCAATTAGTCCTCTGAACTCGGCTCCCTGACCCTTCAACACGGCAACCTGGGGCTGATCGTTTCCATCAGGCATGAAGATCCAGTCATCACCGTACCCATCGTATTTATCCCTCAAGGGGCTCTCAGTGTATTGCGACGAAATTACCCCAACCCCCCATACCATTACAACAAAAAAAAGACCTTTGCGTGTCATTTTTATTCCTCCAAATTATGAATTATTTTTATTATAATACTAATTAATATTAAAAATTCTTCGAATGTTCTTTAAATAATTTTTGACTCATAAGTAAGTTTCGTAAGTTCAATTGCTTTCGAATCAGTAATTAATTTCGATAAACAAGACAATAATTGCCACTGCCCATAAATTCAATCAAATATTGATTATTTCAATTTCTTTTGAATGATCGATTAGGCCTTTATAGGAAGGAAAATGAAAATATGTCTGTTAAAGAATAAATGATCATAACTAACAACCGATGAACAACCAACTGGCAATTCGCAATGCAAAAAAATGGTCTTATAAGCCCCCTCCCTCCTCCCCCCCTCCCCCATATCAGGTAAGATTTAAGGTACCCCCTTACGCATTTTTATTTAGTATGTCCCAGTTTAGTCGTTCACAATTTATCACTGTAGTTCCTATTATCACAATAACACGGAAACACGTCTGACTGTGGGGCCTCAACTCCAGGCATCTTAATCTTTCGGCTGTTACTTAAATGTCTTAATTCAGTGATTATTGGTCTTATCGTCGCTGCCCAGTTTTTTTAGACTTGCTCAGCAGCGGCCGATGTGATTGCATCGAAATTTGCGGATGAATAAATTTAGTTGGAGGACAGGGAGGAAGATTCCAACAAGTGCAATAAAATACAATGAACACTAATAGGTTTTTTCCCTGATTTGGAATTGCGAGAGAAAATAAAATTTTAAAGACCTCATCTCCAGGCATTTAAAAATCAGTTTTTTCGCATTCAAATCTCGTAGTTAACTGTTGGTATTGCATTGGTTGAAAATTGTAAAAAAAATTCTGAAAGAAAATTGAGAAATTTCGTTCTTTGGAACGATCCATAAAATGACAAAATGGAGAGGTGAATTGAGAAAGTTAATGAACAAGATACGTTAACTTTTCAATCTTGATCACTGATTACTAATGATTGATCAAAAACAAAAATAGAACTGACATTTCGAGGAATGAAAACATAACAAAAGTGTTATTAATTACTAATGAAAAATAGGTAACTGATTAACGGTACCAAAAGCTTCTATTGGTTTTAAAAAAATCAGGACAACATGAAAAGTAGGAATTTTGACAAATTTGTTTTGCTATTTTAGACTTTTTTTGTTTTTGTTTGAGAAATATATGTCTATTCTATCGTATAAAATATTAATTATTCTACAAATTGAATAACTAATGAACTCTTTAGTGACTTAGTAAAAATGATGAATTATTCACGACTGATGATTCATCGAATGAGTAAATTTGAGGACGAAAAATATTCAAATTCTTTTTCTATAAATTTTATTATGTGGAAAATCATCAAATGTTGTTTTTTACACTATCAAAGATGATTATTTTAGAATTGAATGACGGCTTTCAGACTGATAATTTACACACTGTAATACTATATTTGTTCCCATCAAACAAATGAATAACAAAAACCACCCCGGTCAAAAGAGTGAAGAAAAAATTCGCAATTAATGATAAGAGAGGATCAAGAATGATGTCGAATATTGGTGATGAGCTCCCCTGTTCAATCTCCTATCTGCAATCAGAAAACAATGCCGGATTATGGTCTATCTAATCAGTTGACAAAAGCTTATTTTTTATCAATCATTTACCTAATCATTGCACTCGAATAGACAATTTTCCCGCATTTCAACGGACTAAAAAATATTCAATAGATCAAATTGTATAGAAAAATGTAAATCTACAGCTTTCAATAGTACATTCTCCATTGGACGTTTGAATGAAACCGAAAAATACTGTTTATCCAATGACATCGCCTAGAAAATTCTCTAGAATTTATCTATCACATTTTATATAATCAGAGAAAAAATCTTAATTACCGTCTTGGCTCCATCCGAACTCTCCATTACCGAATCCACCGATCAGCGGGATGTCCGGGAATATCTCCTTGAAGAGAGCAGCCTCGACGTCTGATTCACCGTGCATAGTCTGTCCTCTGCCCACGCACGCAAACATGAGTCCCACCGTGTGCTTCATCGGTTGTATATTCTTCTTGAACTCAACAAATTTCTGTTTAATTCGTTCCTTCGTTCGCACAGAATTCTCAATGATCATTGACCAACTCTTCACATTGGGCCCACCGATGAGAATTGCTATCCAAAGAACATTTTCTAATCCATATGTTTCATCAGTACTCCTTTTACAGACCAGCAATTTTTTAACTACTCCACCCCACAAGGCAGGTACATTTTGTCTACATAAATAGAATCAAAATAAATTAACGTAAAAGATTAATCACTGAAGAATCACAATTATACAGGGGATGAAAATCTAGCTGCCAATTTGTTATGAATAAAAACTAAATATGAGATGCATCAATCAAGCAATGAATGGATTAATTGATTGTCTAATTAAATGATCTCTCACGTCACAGATAAATACATATTTAAATTATTGTATAATTCCACAGATTTGGGAGCTTATAATGAATTTTTTTTTGAGTGAAAAATGTCTTACTGTATCACATCCAATCCAGCAACTTTCTCCTCATGTCTGAAATTGTCAGCTGTGAGAAGCAACATACATTTGACCTGCTTCAGTCTATCAATAGCCCCCTGGAACATGGGTTCAATGACACTCAGCCGGTGAGGCTGATCTCCATTGCTCAGGATCTCTAAATCCCTGTTAAGATGAAGAACTTGACCCTTCTTTCCCAGTATGTACTCCATATGCACGCCTGAACTCTCTGGGAAATACCCATAAACTACTTGGTGTAGACATCTCTCGTGTTCCTTGTTATTAAGTACTAATCCACATGTGTTCATCACGAGAGAGAGACAGTTCCTTGGGAAGTGTTTGGCAAAGCAATCTGGAAAACATTATAACCCTGCCGTTTCATCCAAGATTCATCACAACTTATATTTTTTTCCATGCTTTTCTTGATTTGAGGAAATAAATTGAACACAGAAAATCGTACAAAAAAATACCTCAATTCAATAAGTTTGTGATAGTAAAATAAAATCCATTGGAGTCTTCCAATAATACAAAAACAAATGAAATACCCATCTCACCCCGAGGAACTGAGTTTGAACCACTGAACAAAAGTCCCAGCATCGGCTTGTTCGTCAAATTATGAGGAAATTGTGGTGTATGACAGGCTTTGAAGACCTTGTCCCAGGATGCCAGATTGATCATTGGGGTTCGACTAGCTAATTCGTTGACGGCCACCTCCTGCCAAAGCCTAGAGTCATCCCATATGCAAAAAATAGCAAATGATTAATGATAAAAATCTCCGAAATAAACAATTGTCATCCCCAAACCTGCAAACCATTGCCGAGTTGGACAACTCCTTAGCGAAAAGATGTTTGAAGATCATAACAACGACATCATAAGGCAGGACAATTGTTTCATCCTCAGGCTCCTCGTGGTCCATGTCCGGCCAATTATCGTCAAGTGGAAAAGCCTCTTTCTCCTCTCCGCGTAGTCTCTTGCTTCTGCGTTCACCTGACATGGCAATTCCCTAGAGTTTTTAGGCTATTTTCAAATGTTTAGAACAATTTATTCGCATTAAAACGTCTTGAACAGTATCTATGAGTTCCTCGAATAGTCCAAAATAATATTTGTCTATGTACAGGGGTTGAAACACCACAGAATCCACTAGTCACACTTTTGTTTACATTGAAATGCCCAGTCCTTTTATACCAAGTCAATCGCATTTGTGATGAAAATGGAGACGAAAACAACGTCAGGGAATAATAATCATAATAAGTGCAGTGAATTTGAATCGTTGGGTTGTAAACCTGATAATTTTCTGGGGAATTTTGTAGAGATATTTTGACCAAAAATCCTTCTACCCGGATCGTAATTAATAAATGGAAGGGTAGTAAGCAAATTAATTAGGTACTGAGTTACCTTTGACCACCATCGAATTTTGCATAAATTTATGCATTGAGTTTTCCAAAATATGCACCCCTCCCGCTAACCTAGCCTCAAATTTTTAATTGCTCATAAGTCATTTATTTTTAATACCAAACAACGAAAAATACACTACCTTTAACCACCTTCGAACCCCCAAGCGTTTGCAATAATGCAAATTTGAATACCTGCATGTCCCCTGCTAGCTATAGATAGCTTTGCACCTGTCCCGCTAGGTACAGGATTCTGGAGTACTCGAGCCCCTTGACGGACACTCGTCTAACTCCTAAAGTGCAAACGAGACTTGTTCGATAACCTTCACCACTGAATTTTTATTTAGCACAGAATTTGCTAAATCAACAGCCAAAATGTGTGCGAAAATGGCATTCCAGCACCAGGCGGGGACCGCTATGGAGTGCCTGAGTGTGAGTATTAGTCGGCGATATTTTTACGTTCATCCAATCGTTTGCTCCAGCTTTCCAATGATTTCTTGTATTTTTTCTGGGTTTCTCAATGATTCAAGAGATTAACGCAAAATTTTACGTTCCATTTTTCAAGAATCTCTTGGAAATGGAGAGAGATAGGAAACATTTTCATCAATTCCTTTTTGCTGCTCTTTAAATTCCCCACGATAAAGCTATTTAGAAAAATTTTCCTATCTCTCTTGGATTTTCAGATATTTTCCAATGACTGATGATGATGTTGATTTCATCTAGGAATTATTAATTTTGTTATAACGAGCATTTAACGAGACGAGTTTTTCATGTGGAGAAATTTGAGAGGAACCGTTTGTATTATTTATTCGTATGACGTAATTGTTTAATATGCCTGTCCATTATTCTCATAAGAAAAAAGATCATTAAAAAACTCGTCTAGAATTGGCACTGAAGTTGAAAGAATTATTTATTGAATTTTTCAGATACCAATAACCCTCCGCAAAGAGACTGAAATGTTGAATGGCGAAGCGTTCATGAAGTGTGGCTTCAAAATCGGAGGAGGTATTGACCAGGATTTTCGAAAAAGTCCCCAAGGCTACACAGACAACGTAAGTCCCTCCTAAAGATGCGAAATAACGGTCATTTTTTTCTGTGTCACGATATTTTGTCAGATTTTGTTGAGTTTTGTCGTATGATTGTCTATCAATTCATTTTGTCGGTGAGAAATTGATTCAATAGAACGACTTATTTATCATAACATTTGATTATGACTAAGTAACTTTTATTCTTTTTAAATTTGGACATTTTAGTAGCAAAAAGTTATTTTTACCAAAAGATTTCCTTGGATCAACTAAAATAGTTCTCGCTATCGAAGTGGATATATTCCCCAGACGAATCGAAAATTTCTATTTTTTATCACCAGATATAATCTCTTCTGTAGAAAATTTCCACTTTCATGAGTCGATAAAAAATTATAACCCAATAGGAGATTGCAGTGATGAAGGAATTTAAGATCCGGGTGTAATAGTTGGTAACCTTGACATCACCGTGATTGATTACAAGAAAAATAATTATTAAATCTTAAGCATACCTAATTTCCGACCTCCGTGCATGATTTTTGCAAGTTGGAAATCATGTTTGCTCACGATTTGATTAGTATTTCTCGTGTAATTAGCGACGGAGATTTCGAGGTGATAAATTATTACACCCGGCTCTTAATTCGGTTCTTTTGGATAAGTTGGCTTTTCAATTGAGCTTTCTGTATTTCATATTGTAAAGTTGCTGTATAATTTGTAACTCTATCAGTACAAATTCATTAGATTCTTTTCTAATGTAAGAAATGAATACTCCTCATAACTTGACAACTTAATACAATCTCACAGTTTTTTCCGCGTAACTATATTCTTCTTGATTCGACATATAAAATGCTCAATTCAATCATAAGTTACTTCCAGCAAACAATGATTGGGGTGATTGATATCAGATCGCATTCAGTCATAAAAATTATACCAATGTCTGGGTAAACTGAAGAATTTCTGAGGACAGCCAACTTTTAGTTAGAAAAGAAATGACAAAATTATTCTTGTGACAGATAAGGGGAACTTCAACCCTAGACATGTTAAATTTTCTCCAAATAGAAATAACTGGTATTCAGTTCCTAATTATATCTATTTAAAAATTATCAAGCAAATGATGTTTGGTTTAAATAAACGTTTCATGATAAAACTAATTCTTTCTGTCAGCTAGTGGTGTCACATTTTTGTCGTGTGACAGTAAACGGGTAATCGTGGGTGACGAATTTTGTGATCACTAGTTCCTCCTAACTCTGGGAGAATTCCCAACAGAATAAATTCAAGGTCAGGAGGTGATGGGTTTTATTCAATAAAAATTTGCTCTGTCCATTTTATTACTCCACAATTCCACGGAATTTATTCTGCCAGTAAATTACTGCCCATTTCTTCTATGAGTCTTTGAGTTGGAGGACCTGCAGGTTAAGATCATTAATTTTCCCACCAGGGGATTTACGTGACTGAAGTGCACGAGGGATCCCCAGCAGCCAAGAGTGGCCTGAGAATTCACGACAAAATCCTCCAGTGCAACGGCTACGACTTCACAATGGTCACCCACAAAAAGGCCGTTGGCTACATAAGAAAACATCCAGTACTGAATCTACTAGTAGCACGAAAAGGCGTCACCAGTACTTGAATACATATCAACAACTTAATCACGTGTGGAAGAATTCAATAGGAAATCCTGGGCACTTTCTATGAGATCCCCGTAAAGTTTTATTAAAATTCTGTCAATTTTTTTATTTCAATCGGATAAATTTATTTATGTTGACCGAAGTCTGTAAACAGTTTGATTTCAGTTTCATAAAAAAAGGGAAAAACCGTGACAATTTAAGTTTTTTCGTATGACGCCCTGCCAACGAAATTATTCAACAGGATTTTAATAGAACTCGAATGGAATTCGTACGCATTTCAGTTGCATTTTGGAATATTAACAGAATGTTTAAAAATTGCTGCTATTGAATTTTTCCAAAAGTGAAGGTACGTCATCGCACTCACCGGAAATCCATTTAATCAGTGAATTTTGTACATCACATTTGTTAAGTCGCGTTACCAATGAATCCCCCTAATGTTAACTTCATTCCATACGACCGATTACTGTTAAGATAACCCGTGATAATGGTTTTATTAATTACCAAATGATTTTAAATGTAAGAGATTGAAAAATCGTTAGTTGTAATTACGGATTAAATGAGGCTAAAATCATTATTACGACGTGTCCGGCCAATTATAGAGGAGAAACGAACAAATTGTACTTCCAATTAACGACTCACTATTGAACAATTGCAATAATTGCTGTCGATTGAAATATTTCTCTTCTCAAAAGGGAGTAAAATGTGGAAGGGGCAATGTGGATGGCCTTAAAGGGAATTATC
This sequence comes from Psyttalia lounsburyi, assembly GCA_030522865.1. Classification (NCBI taxonomy): domain Eukaryota; kingdom Metazoa; phylum Arthropoda; class Insecta; order Hymenoptera; family Braconidae; genus Psyttalia; species Psyttalia lounsburyi. The sequence goes on from JAPYZN010001056.1 coordinate 8,858, forward strand.
TTAAAATTGGGTGAGAGGCATTTTACAATTTTATTTTACATTTTGAAGTTTCAACGAAAATCTTTTAAATTGGACCAAATTCATGAAAATTCCATTGTTCTATCCGGTAATATTCGTACTTTTTCGCTTCCATTTTGCCTCAGTCTTTATATTTTTCTCCCTGCAATTGTAAGATAAGTAAAAATATATTTATTTAATGGAAAAATGTGCGAGTCTTGTTGAGACTCATCTCGTCAATTGCCAAGTAAAGTGTAAAGTCCGATAACAATGAAATTTCTGATATTTCAAAGAGAATTTAACGTGTGGATTTAGGTATAAAAAAAATTTCGGCAAATATTAAGAAAGACTCCCCCAAATTATATATATATCTATATATATTTTAATTTAGGTGCTATTGTACGATTGTAAATGTCAAAAACCAGGATTGTCGGAAATGATTAGGTCGAAAGTTACGGGCTCTAGAAGATCTCTTACCTCACCACTCCGTGCGTGACCCAGGACCAGCGGCGTGGACGTGGTGGTGGCTGGTCTCAAAGACAACACATGTTGACACAGAAGCAGACAAGGGACAACACAAAGATGATCTAAAAATTGAGCCACACTGATTCGTCAGTCAACCCATTCAACTCCTCTGACCCTTCAGTCAGTAAAAAAAATTTGAAAAAAATCGGTCAATTGAAGATAAAATCTTCACGAATGGGTCAACTTGTCCGAGGAATCAATGTATCAACTCGGTGAGGGGGTGGCACAGAGGTTCTCATCTTGGACACTTTTTTTCACTTTATCACAATTCAAAATTTCGATTTTATGTGCTCTGATGTTCACCCGTAACACTTTTTGTCTGCATTTCACCACTTCGCTGCTCGTTCCTTGTGGAACTGCGCCACAAGCCGACAAAATACCTACGAACCGGGCCCGTATTTATCAAGATGATTGCCTAGACAACTTTTATTTTGATATTGCTTCACCCGATATCTTCTAAATTTCACGTAAATATACGTTCATTCGATATTTAAAGTACGATAAACCCGAGTTGAAAATATTGGTTTTTGTGGGAGTTATTGAAAATTTTTTGGAGTTTATTTTGGGGAGGTCTTCGGTAATATTTACCAAAAGTCCTAGTAAACCCTAGGAAATTTGTTAGGAAATTCTATTGAATTAAAAATATTCTACCGAAAATATCTCAGTACGATAACCTGTATAAACAAAATTCTACTGATTTTTCTATAAAAATTTCTATTGTTCATTTTCTATAAACAAAAAACGAAATTTCAGAATTCATCTCAAACTAATAGAAATCCAATAGAATTTTCTACAAAATTTTGTCTCGCGAGATGTGTCGATGTGCTTGGTATCAGTGTTCATCGCTTACAAAGTGAAAAAAACAAATTATGAAAAATCGTTGAATTTGTAGACTAACAAAGTGACGCGAAAATAATCGAGAGATTGTTTGTATTAATGTTTATAAAATACTCTAGAACAAATTAAACCAGACCAATTTGTTATAAATTTGATAAAAATTGATAATTAAATCATAAACCAAAGCATTTTCACGAAAAAGTGCTCACGTGTTCACGCAATCAATCAATTTCACTCGACATTTATTCACCAATTTCCAACTTTCTACTTTACACTCTTGTACTCTTATTGTAATTACATTTTTTTTTTTCAACTAACTCTGTGAATTGTCCAATAAAGTCGATAAATTGTGCTAGCACTTGTCCTTCTGAATTAATTCTCCAGTCTCTTCGTTATTGATTGGATAAAAAATAATTATCGGACTAATTCGAATACCTTCACTCATTTCAATTTATTAATCTTACATTATTGTTCTCAAGGCAAATTAATAGTTAATCGTCAAATATTTTTACTGTAAAAAAGAAGATATTTCTGGTTGCATTCAGATCTCGTTAGCTTTCTCACTCGACCTGAATAATTCTGGTTGAAGAAAAAATGAAAATACGAAATTAATCCCAGAAAAAACTATACAAATACAAAACGATCCCAAATAATTGAACAAAATTCATTGAACCTTGGGAGAAAGACATCTGAAGGATTTACAGAAGTTTTGTTTTTATTGTTTCATTTTTAAAAACAATCAAAATCGTCGACATTTCAAAAATTAACTGCAATTCTTCGGAATTATTGCAAAAGAAGATTAATCAAAATTGTCTCGGAAAAAACTCAATTCTATGAGTAGTAAATAAATTCCACGCGATTTCATGGCGCTCGAGATGAAGGAGAATTTTTCTCATATTTTTATTCCGTCAAAATATATTTTCTTCTGCATCTCAAGGAATCAGGAATTCTCAGTTATAATTAGGAATTTCACCTATTCAATGATAAAAAGTCAAAATACGTATGAAAAATTTTAATAGAAAAATTCATCTGGAATTTTTGCCTGGAAATCTAGTGGATTTCAGTGAAAATTCTATTGGCAATTATTTAAATCAGACTTGGATTTTACCCTAGAACGTTCAAGTGAATAATTGCCATTTTCCCCAGTTCAAACTCACCAATTTTTCCCCCCTGTCTTCCTCAAAATATTAACAATCTATTGAAATCACGAAATCTTATAATTCTCTCAAAAAAAATTAATATTGCCATTTCTCTATACAAAAGGTGTTTACATAACTAAATTGTCCCATTATTCTCCCTACATTTTCCAAAGAATAAAAATAGGCCGGACATTAGTCCCAGGACATTAAGGGGTTACATGGGTTTCACGGATTCAAAAAATCGATTTTTTTTTTGCTTATTAAAATCTACAACATCTCTGGAATATTGTCCGAGAATCTCAAGATGATCCGAGTAATAGTTTCAGAGATACAGCCTTTTGAAATGGTGCGCTACCCCGGCTCCGCTTGCCGCAGGCATGAGCGTTTTTCTCGAATCTATGTTTTTAAAGTCGGTTGTCAAGATTTCTCGAAGACTACTGCACCGATCTCGATGAAATTTCAAATAAATCTTCGAGATACAATTTAGAATGACTTGAACGATGGATTTTTTTTTTTTCAATTACGACTATTTTTTTTTTCCAAAATGCCACGAAATTTTTGCCGAATTTGGCATTTTTTCCTAAAAATCGCTGCCAAAAATTTTTTTTTTTTTTCTCCTTCGTCCAGTTCCTAGTTTGAACCTTTAACTGAAACACAACATTTTTTTTCACTCCAGATGATCCTTCTAGGAGTTGTGCTGTCAAAGCGAATGCACCTTTTTTCCGAGGGCTCGCCGAAAATGACGTCACAATGCCGGAGTTTTTAATAGTTTTCTTCAAAAATTTCCGAAATTGTTTATCAAATATGTGCCTTTAGGATAAGGAAAAAATTTGATTAAATATTTAATTTATTATATGAAAATAAATCGCGAAAATACGCCGTTTTCACGCCGCTGAAACCCGTGTAACCCCTTAAAAGCAGTCTTTTTGAGATTTAAATTTATGTTTTTCCCTAGATCCCCCAGAATTCACAGTTTTTATTGCTTTTCTTTCTGGAGGAATTAGACACGTCAGAAAAGATGAGAAATTATAATTCTAGAGTGAAACAAACCGCCATAATCTCTTATTAGGCGATAATTAGCCTTCAACTTATTTTTTTCATAAATGAATTCAACCGCCATATTGTCTACATCGACCAAAATGTCTAGGGAGTTGAGGCTGCGATTATACGTTCTTAATTATATTGTTATCGGCATTTCACACTTATCACGCCTAATTATCGCCTAATAAGAGATTATGTCGGTTCGTTTCATTCCAAAATGATAATTGATAATTCATTCCAAATGAATCTCGTATGTGTAATTCCCCAAGAAAAAGAAACGGTGAAATCTGGTGAATTTTGGGGGAATCTAGGGAAATAAATAAAAAGAATGCTCGAGCAGACGGGCCTTAATGTCCGACATGATACCTCGCAATTTATGTTTAACGAGCCCGAACGCGGGCTACCGCCCGCTGTAATAGTGACCATGAAAATTGAAAATTTCAAATTAACCGCCCTAGATGCCAGTGAACCAATAAGGAATAAGTGAGACAGAATTTCGATATTTTCGATTCGATTCGAGATCTGAAGTGTATAGTGTATGTACTTTTTATAGTAGAGAGATAGTAGAATAGGAATAGAGTCCAAAGAAAAATCCACATTCATCATTCATTTGTTTGTCGTCACTCAACTGCTCACTCTCTCCATACGAAATCCCCCTAGAATTCCCCAGCAAAAGTTCCAAATGCGCACGTGAAACCTCGAGTTCAGGTGATCCCATTAAATCTCTTCACACCAATTAAAAAAAAAAAATACATCCCAGGCATCCAATGTTCCCCACAATCCTCACAAATATATTCTAAAAGTCTTCACCCCTGAATTCACGATTCATTCATGTCGGTGCTGTCCTCATCCCACTCATCAGCGAGTTCCCTGGTCTCCTTCTGCTTATCAGTCTCGCCCTGGACATGTTCCTCCTCAATGATCATCATGGACTCCTGTCCCTGGTGTTCATCGCTGGCCTCGTACTCGACAATCTCAGTCTCCTCCTCGACATACTGGATGACCTCCTCGATGTGCTCGCCATCCTGCACCTCCTCGACTTCCTCAACGACCTCCTCGACCTCCTCAACCTCCTCGACGATCTCCTCAGTCTCCTCATTCTCCTGATTAACCTCCTGCTGAAAGGACTCGTAAACCTGCCTCGCTCTCTGGTCCTCATTCCCATGAATATAAACAATCATTCCCTCCTCAGTTCCCTGCATCACCAGCTGTTCATTACTCGAGATCTCGAGTTGCTGGGCTTGTCCCTGACTCGGTTGTCCCTCGTTCTGCTGATAATTATCATTATCGATAAGCATTATCATCTGCTGTCCCTCCATCTCATGCCCATTATAGCTGTCCTGCTGTTGAATATTGTTCAATACCATCTCATTCACCAGATAGTTACCCTCAGCTGTTATCACCTGTTGATCCTGTAGGACAGACAATTAATCTCAGTAAATATCTTCATCGACCCAATTTTATGATCTTCAATTGACAATAACAGCGACAACCGTCCCCAGACTTTCACAAAATTAATTTCCTCCTGAGGAGAAAGCCCTGGCCAGATACAGTTCCTTCTTCTACAAGACTTCCGCTCGACAACGAAACCGAGAAATTATCCTAATCACCTGTCCACACCTTAAAACCCATGCGAACAAAAAACAAACTCACCTGCTGCTCTTGTCCGAGTCCCTCGCCGACGCCCAAGGAGGCGGCAATGCCCGACGCCACATGGCTGAGTGCCTCAGCCTCGCTGGATGGTTCCAGTGGTATTCCCACCTCGTTGGCCTCCCTCTCCTTGTGAGCGCTCTCCACGTGCACCTGGAGATTCGCCGGCTTATCAAAGACCTTCGGACACAGTGAGCACTTGTACCCATTGATTCCCTTCTCCCCATTGACAGTCCCCAAATTGGTGCCATGTCCAGTGCTCATCTCATGACTGGCAAGTTCACTGACATCGCTGAATGTCTCACTGCACTGGGCGCACTCGACCTCATCGGTCAGGGAATTGAGGAGTGATCTGGGCCCATGATTGTGAGACTTCTGGTGTTTCGCCAGAAGTGTATCAGACAGGGCTACATAAGTGCAAGCATGACACTTGGGGAAGTTCATGCTCTTGGGCGGTGGCACATCGTGCTTGACGTACATGTGATGCATGAGGATATTTCTCTTGGTGGCCTTGTGGCCGCAGTGCTCACACACCTTGGGATCGAATTTCTCCTCGTGCACGTCCTGCATGTGCCTCCTGTACATGTAATACGTGGAATACTCCTCATCAATGTCACACTTGTGGCACTTCCAGGGGCCGCTGGCACCCTCTGCCAGCAGAACTCTCTCCTCCTTCTCATCCCCCGACATCAGGTGATCCGACTTGAGGACAACATACGACACTTTGGTCTTACCCGCTGTTGACTCCGCTGTCTTCGACTCTTTCTGCATAATCTTCAGGCGAATATTCTTGTTATTCTTCACCAGGTGGGGATACTTCTTCAGAACTTCGCGAATTATCTTCGCGTGATTGTTGATATTCTCCACTGGATTGTTGTCCGACTTCTCGAGGTTCTCCTTCTCCTCCACCTCGAATCTCACTCGCTTGGGGTTGGGCTGCATATCGTCAGACCTAGAATTCGGTGGCGTCCACTCGTCATCGGAATTCATCATCGGTGGGTCGTCCTCATCCTCGTCCTCCGTCGTATCATTTTTCGTCATGTCGTGAACGGCTGTTGAACGACTGAAAATGGATTCCTCAGTTGGCGTCGGATGATCTGTTGCTTTGACAATGGGTTTTGTGTTGTAGGTGATGTCGTCGAATGACGAGAAAACCCCAAGTGCCAGTTCCTCGGCGTCTGGTAGATCGAAACGCGATGGGCCAGGTGTCACTTCTGTCTTCGTCTCCAATTTTCGCCGCCAAATTGGCAGCTTTCTACCTGGCAGGGGTGTCATTGACAACGACTGAGAGCCTGATTTCTTCGGGGACGCGGGCTTGTGAAAGGATATGTTGCATTTATCTGGAGATGGGGGACTCGACATCTGGAGGGTAGTGGTGTTGAATTGATCGTCCAGGAGTTTTGTCAGAAGTGTCATATTCATCTTCTGGGCGGTTTTGTAAAGAGCATTTTGCTCGCTTGCCCAGTACTCCAATTGTCCTGTGTATATGAAACTTATGATGGATTTGACGCACTCGTAAGGCATATCCGGTGGCATTATCAGAACTCCATCGAAGTCTCCTTGTTTCTCACGCTGAATACGCTCCAGTTGCATGAAGTAATCGGTGCACGTGGATATCACCAGTCGGTGGGCCTGAGACGAACATAATAACGATGATAATAATAATAATAATATTCGAAGAAAAACCAAATGCCCAATTTCTGGGAAATATCTTTAAAAAAATTTCACTTGACTAGACAAAATGTTAATTAATATTTCGTTTTTTTTTAATTAAATCGGTTATGAGTTATTTTGTCAATTTTAGAAGAGAGAGAACTAAGACAAAATGGGGAAAAAGAGCAAAATTATTGTAACAATAATTGAAAAATGCTTCAACAAAAATTTTGTAGACACTATTTTGATCACAATCAGCCAATATCAAACAAAATATAATTAATATTGTTTTCTTAATAAGTCTTAAAATGTAATTTACATCCAAAAAATTATTCTCTGGTTGTAATGCTGTAAAATCCTCAATGTACTGTACCTGAACTGTGATATCACTAGTAGGGAATTTGATAGTGAGATCCAAGAGCTCCTCCTCGACGTACAGTTGCTGGAGCCGCTGCAGGAAGAAGGTCCCCCAATTGTCGACCTTGACTTGCTTCAGCCCTGGAGCCTGCACCTGCTTGGCGACGTTTGGCGACTGCATTTTTCCTCAAGAAGTCTTTAAAAATAAATCCAAATCATTACCCACTGTATTCCCCACACTCCGGACTCACCATAGAGCAAAAAAAACCGTTAAAAGACTCCAGAAAAAGGAGAAATGAGGTTGTGAGGATCATTCGTTCCAGAATCCCTCGGCGATAAAGACCAAATAATTAATTTACATCTTATTATCGTCGAGTGGTCTTCGATCCTCGAGGAAAATAATGAACAATTCACGGATAATCACAATTTACGACAATAAATTACCCAATGTTATCAATTAAACGAGGTAATAACCTAATTCGTCCTGAACGCCAGGGAACAACTCCACTTCATTCCGAGCAAAACCGAATCCTAAATTGGGCCACGTAATGAGTTACCCTGGAATTTTCGTGTGAAACAATCATCCATATCAGGTGAAGAAATACTCAATTAACGATCATTTAAACAATCACTGGGCATTATTTTAGCCGGGGCTATTTGTCCACTAACCCGAATATATTTATCTCAATGGCCAAGCGTACCTTTTTCCAACTAAATTGTCCTTTTACACTCGGCTCAGCTCCATCTCTTACGGATACCAACAGTAGACGTGCCAATATGGCGCAGATTGCTTTTTTGGGTTGACAGACAGATGGAGTTGTTCAACGGTTTCTTGGGAATTTCGAAAATCGTTTACATCGTCACTCATTCCATTTTGTGTTTTTTTCACGATTTTCGGGGCTTTTTTAGGCTTCTCTCAGATTTTACTCGAGATTTTTCTATTTGTTTGGATTACTCTGGGGGGTGTGGACGATTTTTGGGGTTCAATTGTTGTTTCCGGATTGGTGGGGTAATGATTATTTTGGGGGAACGCGAGAAGTCAGCAACAGCTGGAGCGACGTGAAGTTGGCGACTGGTTGGGGCTCTTGAAGTCGTCATTGTTATTGTTGTCGATTTATTCTTCTTTTGGGTGAGTTTTTGTGGCGATGATTTTTTCAAGGGCTCAGGCCGTCATTTTTCCGGAGAAATCATTAATGATGGACGACCTTTTTTAGACTCCTGGGGGCTATCCTCTTGAGATAAGGGACATTGTCGTTTAGCGGAGTCGCCGGTAATGCTACGGACATGCGAAGGTCAAATGATAATCTATATTAAGAGAATTATTTACTTTAAAATTCCAGAGAATTGAAAGAATGATTTTTTTTCATTCATTGTTTTTCTTTTTCTCGAGTTTATTTTCCATGTTTATAGCGCATATGCTGTTAACTTCCGGTGGACGTTCTGTACTTCCGGTTTCCTGGAAAATGAAGTCCTGAAATTTCTGGACGAATCTCATGTTTTTATATTAGATTTTATGAGATTGAGAAATTTTTATTTGCAATTGCAATGCACTGGGCACACTAAAATATCATGCGAGTGCTCGATTACGATATCATTACACGTAATACCGTGAGCAATTACTATTTGCTCTCAATTGATAGCGATTTGAGTGAGTTAAGTCACTGCATGAACTGTTGTTTCGCGTATCAGGCAATTGCGATTATATTCCGGGTGATTTTATTTGAGTAAAAATAGAAGAGGTCATTTTCCAACATTTTTTGCTCATTTCTGATTCTTCGCATACGAGAATATTCGATAGATTTTAATTTTTTCACGTAAATTATTCCGTTGAGATTTTTTTAAATTGAAATATATAAATTTGTTCAACGGAATGGGACGTTTAGATGGCGAATTATTTCTCTGTTATTTCACTGATTACCTTCGATTACAGAAATCATCTGCAATGCTTCATGATGATGCTGGACGTAGGTAAAATTAAAGCGAAAATCTTGGAGCTGTCGAAGAAGAGGACATTCAAACATGGTCTGCCATTTGTATTATTTGTCGTAGTGGCCTCATTTGGCCTTCGGGAGTTCACAAAAGTGAGGTAAATCTTGAGGGCCGTCTTCTCAGGATTAAATAAAATTTGTTTCCCTAGATTGTCCAGAAATCCCCAAATTTCACTGTTTTTTGCCTCTTTTTTCCAAAATTATAATTTTTTATGTTTTCTCACGTCTGTAATTCCCCAATAAAGAAAAGCGACAAAAAACTGCGAATTCTGGAGAATCTGGGGGAAAAAATGAAATGAAAAGTCTCGAGAAGACGGCCCTTCAATCGATAGATCTAAAAGAAATTTTGTTTGCCGATTAGAAAATTAACTGAACAATTTAACACTTTCGTCAATAAATCTAGAAGAATTCCCCTAAAATTCCCTCGAAATTTAATTTATTTTGTAGATTAGAGGATTTTTAAATCTATAGAAAAACATCAACGGACTTTGGTTTCCGCAATCAAAGTATTCTCATTGTAAAAAATTAGCAAAATTAATTGAGCATAAATTTTTATAAAAAATTCACAAAATCCCAGAATAAAATATGCAAAAAAAAATTGCATCTATCGTCAGTTTTCGAGGAGCGATCTATTGAAAAACGGGAAAATTGATTTTTGGTCCAATGTCTCAGAGGAGCCCAAGGTTTTTATGTGAACTATTTCATAACCATTACCACCGACCATTTCCTTGGCCCTAGGTATGATTATCGCCATGTAAAGCAGGTCCGGGAAAAGTTGGTCGATGTGGGGCTCCCGATGAAGCCGAAAGAGGAACTGACACTAGACGCGACGTATGAAATCGTTAAGGAGGTATGTAATGACAGTTGCAAGAACTAACATAGCTGGCATTTGAAAAAAATAAATAAAAATCCTGAATTGTCTGATGGACATTGTCTGATTAAAATCCAGATTAAAAATTAGATTACTATAAGCGTAACTAAAAGATCTGACTTGTTTATCAATTAAGGCCATTTTTTTTCTCTATAATTAGCCCTAGATTCATCAGAGTTCCCCAGAATCTCTGATCAGTACACCCGTTTACGCGGTTACTAATTACGGCCGAAAACAGGCATGGAAAATTATGATCTTGGGGTCAAACGAGAGGTCATAAAATCTAATGTCGGCAATTAGGTTTCGGGGGGAATAATGATGATTAGACTATAATAATGTACATATAACGGACGCTTACTTTCCCTAGACCATGACAAAACTTTCGAATATGGCAACCGAATTTCATTCCCGGAACAAATGTAAATGATGATTCCAGCGAAATCAACAAACACTGAAGACCTAATTACCGACATATTATATTTTATGACCTCTCGTTTGACCCCAAGATCATAATTTTCCATGCGTGTTTTCGGCCGTAATTAGTAACCCCGTAAATTCTGGAAAATTTAAAGACAAAAATAAAAGTAAATTTATTTAAAAAAGTAAATTTATTTAAGGCCGCGCCTTAAATAATAACAAAAGTTCTTAATTATTAATGATTTAAATAAGTGCGATGGGGATAATGTCCCGATAATAAGTAACTTCAGTGAAATTCATCTTGTTTATAATAGAATGACTCAGTTGCAAAGGAAAACTAGTGAATAATTGCCATAAAATCAGATGAATTCAACAGAACGGGTGTCGAATGGCCTTATTTTTTTCCCACAATTATCATAAAAATGAAACGGCTTCCACTGCTATCGTAAAAGTAAACAGGAAACATTTGTGCGAAATAGTTAAAGGGAATTTTTCAAATCATTGTTTACTCGGTTTACTGACTGATTTTATTTATTTTCAGTATGATACGAGTAACTGGGAAAATCAGAGAATAGAGCGGCCTTGGGATGAGACACCGAAGACGTATTAATAAAATGATTAATTATAGCTGTTGAAATTGAATAAATGACGCAAATTTAATGATTTTTTGAAGCAACACGAATTATTCCCGGAAACTCACGAAAATGAGAAATAACTGACGGCTCAAATCATGTGATGTATAACTCGTTATTTATTATATAACCATAATATTTATTGTTTTCTTTTTCAAAGTCACCTGTTGACAGACATTTTGTCCTGCCAATTGCCTCCGAGACGTGATAAATAATGCGCAAAATAAATAGTTGGAAATGATTGGAGGAAATATTTGCCTCCAGTCGTCTCTTCCGTGCTCTGGTGAACCATGTGAACAACTTTGATGCATTATAATTTTCTTCTCAGTACCGAAACTGCTGGCTTACATTACTCGGCGCAACACAGATTAACGAGATAAGATGAATCATAATTAATTAATAGATCATTTTCAATTTTTATCAATGAATAAAGACGTTCAGATGTCAAAGGCCCGGAGGAATTTTTCCTCTGTCAGTCAATTTTACTGAAATTCGATGAGAATTAATTTTTTCCGGTAGATAAAGATTTTTTTTTAAATATCCGACTTAAAAAAATCTGTTCAATTCTTTCACGTTTTTCTTGGAAATTGGGCTGTCTTCCCGAAGTATTATGTGACTAAATTGATTTTTCTAATTACAGCCAGATGATTTTCTTTATTTTGTTTAAACCATATTTCCGACATACAAGAATCATAACTGCATGTCGCAAATTGGGTTTCATAAAAATCAAGAAATTATTTTCTTTGCAAGTGGGAAAATCAATTTGGTCACGTGACCCCTCGGGAAGACGGGCCTTAAGGAGTGATTTGTTTGCGCTGAAATTACTTTTAAATTGTCTCAAGAATTTGAAAATATCATGAGTGTCGCCCAGTACCAAAAATGCTCCCTTAAATTACCGGACAAATTAAAGAGAAAATTATGTTTATAAATCAGAGACAACAGGGAAACGAAACCCGAGTGTTTACAGAAAATTTAAGAATTAACCCGAGTGTTTACAGAAAATTTAAGAATTGAGTCTTCTTCCCCAATTACTAATATTTCGTGAAAGAAATCCTTCGTTGACTGCATACATTCCTTTAGGCAGTCAACGAATGCAGTTTATGAAGTTATCGAGTCGATTTGCAGGAAAAAATTGATAATTGTGGGTGACTAGACATTTCTGAAATTTATTACAGATACGGGAAATGTTTCACCTCAATCAGCTGTCAAAGTCCCAGAGTATTTTAGTATTCGTCAGCGAATTTTATTGAAAAAATTC
>JAPYZN010001057.1:0-19493 GCA_030522865.1 Psyttalia lounsburyi
ACGCACCGCTTCCGTAAAATTTACCAAAGAAATTAACCGACGACTATTAATTAATCTAAATCCCCCGAAATCTGGAAAAAATCCGCTGGCAATGGGTCAAAAACATCGCAAGATACCAGAGCCCCAAAAATTTCCCCCAAAGTGAAAAAAAAATTCCTCTCCACATCCTCCGGAGCGTCTAAATTACCTCGCGTCATACAAATTAAAGGGCAAATGGTTTTTATAGAGCCGAAGGGGGACTTTAAACGGATGTCATCACCGAGCGAGGGAAGCTCATAATCGTGGGAGCGAGCAGTGCAGCTTCCCCAACGTGCACTCTAAATTCAAAGAGAATTCTCGTCAAGGTGAAAATCAATAAGATCCACATGGGCGCAGAGGATTGACAGCGCTTGCGCAACGAATTGTGTTTCAAAACTGCAAGTCTATTCTTTTTATTTCGAAAACACCGACGCAATGTGCAATAATAATAGTGCAACTAACTTTTGACATTGACAATGTCAACATGCACTAGACAACAGTGGATTTTTTGAGGGGAAACCAATTTTTTTTGCTCCCCCTCGACTCTTTTTTTTCTTTTCCTGCCAAATTCATGTCTCGTAGAGAATATCAATGATTGGTCGAGTCAATATTTGACGAATGTTACGTGATAATGACGATAAGTCATGCAGGGGAAATCAGTTGTCGAGTGCATGAACGTAAGAGTATGTCAATTGGATTTGTAGATAGACGAAAAGTGGCGGTGAGTAGGGGGTTGCAATGATTTGACAAACGAGAGAGCTGCCAGTGGACAAGGACACTTTGTTGCACGAAGAGGTTTGTATGATTATCGTGGAGTAATGGGTGATCAATTTGTTCACGTTTAATCATCAGTTATGTCATTAATGTCTTGCCAAGGTTGGCCCAGTGCTTGTCGGTGGGGTTTTGCTGAGGGGGAAAAATCCAATTGCTTCCCTCCATTTTCATACATAAATGTTGCTGGAACTGTCATGACGCTCTATTGCCCAGTTGTACGTTATCAGTTGCTGTAGTTATCCCAGTTGTTAACCATCGGCCATCGACGACGTATCGTATCAGCTGGAGATCCTCTGGGCAAGCTATTGGGAAACTAGCCGCCGCTGAGGTGAGTTGATGTAATTTCTTCTCTTCTTTTTCGCTCGTTGAAATACGGAGAAATGTCTTTGGGGATTTTTTTTTTAAATATCTTTTCCAGGATTTTTTTGTCACTGGAGGTTTTCTGGGATAATCCAGATTTTTGGGGATCAGTGGAATTGAAAATTTAAGCCCCAGTTTTTTTTATTGTTCTATTTTTTTGTTATCATTTTGAGTTTATTTTTTTTGCGCTTGATCTCTGGATAATTCGGGCTTTTGGGCGAGTTTCGCGAATTTTTCGGGATTTTTGGAGCTGCGATTTCCTTTTAGGATCACTGGAAAATCGAGTGGAGAGAAATTGCCAGTGATTCAGATTTTATGAGAGTATCAGTGGAATTGAAAATTTCAGGCCCTATTTTTGGATTGTTAAGTTTTTTTAAGCCCTTCGAGGTCACATTTTTTTAGATTTTTGTGTAGATTGATCTCTTGAGACCTTGGTTCTTCAGTTGAGTTTGGCGAATTTTCTGGCATTTTCCAATTGTTTAAAGATCTATTTTTTATTGAATTTGGTATTATTTCTAGAATTAGATTGTCTGACTTGTTTTTTTTTCTTTGCAAACAGTTTTTTTGACAACAAATCTATCCCTTCGAGGGCTCCGGAGATGTTTTGGTGTAATTAAGAGAAAAATATGTAATTCTCACATTTGTTGTTATTTTCGACTTTATCGTACTTTTGCGCGTTTTTTCAGTCATTAATATGGATGTTTTCGTTGAATATTTGAGTTCTTACTGGTGATACTGAAGATTGAAATTCGTGTCAGGAAGGAAATTAACAATTAACTATAATTTCCTCGTCATTGCATAAATTGCGTTATGAAAAAATTTTACTGGCTCGGAAAAATGATTATCCTTGCCCTTGAGCACTCCATTTTCAATGAATAATAATTTAATTTAAAAAATGTGGTAATAAATGGCGACCGTCGAGGCAGGAAAAAACTCCACATTGGGCATGGCTTTCAGACGTCAAATCGCGGTTTTCACCAGCTTCGAACACAAAAAACAATAAAGAAACAAAGAAGGCGCATGGACGACAAAGTCTCAGTGTCACTGCGTCACGTGTTGAAATTAATTCATCTACGTATTTTTTTGTCACTTGTCACCTGTTTTACGCGTTCACTTTTACTCCATAAAGAAAATAATAACAAGGGTATTGGCAAAATAATAACGTCAACTCGTATTTTAAAAGAGTCCGTTGGAAATTGTTTGGAATGTGAGTTTGGACATTTTTGCCGAATTTTTTGAAGCTCTTCTGCAAACAGAAATTAACATCAACACAAAAATATTATAATATTTTGAGAATTCAATATTCGGTAATTTCATTTGATTTATTTCAATTATCACATTATGAGTGAAATGAATGAAATTAAATTTGCCAAAATAGAGAGAGTTTTAAAAGACTGCCGAGAGGATTTGCAACTTGACAAAAATAACAGGGCCAAGTGATTTTAAATAATCCCCGCTGATGTGCATTAATTTTTAATCTGTGACATTATCAATTATCCCTGTTAAAACGAAGGAGGGAAAACTGTAAAAGAAATAAATTATTATATTCTATTTTACTTGAAACTCGAAAAATTGGAAAAAATCGATATCTAAATTTTTTATTCTTTTACGCAATTCCAGAGGAATTAATTTATATCTTTCATTCAGAAAGATTGCTTGACAGATATTGGAAAAAAAAATATCAGTAGTTTTTTATGATTTATTATTCTATAAGAACCGTAAAATTTTAAAAATCAAGTGAGGTGAACCTCGTCTACAAAATAGGAAAAAATTTTACCCAAAAATCTGATATTTCCACTAAAAAAAATCTCTCAAAACTCTACAAAAAATCATTTTTATTTATCAAATGTATCAAAATTTCACGAAATGATTTATTGAGATATATTATCCAATTGAAATTCCGATTGATTGATTGGCTCTCAAAAACCCGCTAATTATATAATTCTATTAGAAAAATAATCGATTGCAGTAATCGGTGAAAATGACAAAATAGATATATTTTAAAGATTATTTTTCTTATTTACAAGAGCACTAAAACCCTCGACTGATACAAATTATCGGCTACACCCGATATAAATTGATTTATCAGCTATTTTGACCTCGACATACGTTGAGATCGTAATTTTTACAATTTATCATGATTAGGATAAAGTCGATAGCCCCTGGCACTCGTGACAATGCTCGAGGTGAGGCTTTTGCCTGGTAAATTCCTTCCTCAATCAATTGTTCTCGATCAATCGAGATATGGAAAGCCGAGGATAACAAAATATTTCAGATAAAAAGAGTCATGAGAGACTAATTATCACGTCATTACACGACGAATTGAATTTCTAGGAATTCATGAGCACTTTGTAATTGGTTTGAACTTGCAACTCGACCGTTTGCACGCACATGTGAATTGCGATGCACTTGTGGACAAACGAAATGTGGTATTCAGGTTAATTTGACAAAATTTCATCAAATATTGCCACTGAAGATTATCGAGCACACGTTAAGTGATCGACATTTCCATAATTGCGTTGAAAAGGAATTTGTAAATAGAGCTGAAGTCATCGAGCCTGGAGACAGTGGGAAATCAGAACTGTTGATCTTCATAAAAAACTTTTTTAAATGCCAAGCATCTCGATTTTTATTTTATTGTTGTCCTTAAATTTTCTCCAATTCCCCAGAATCTCTGCTCAGTACAGCCGTTTACGGGGTTACTAATTACGGCCGAAAACAGGCATGGAAAATTATGATCTTGAGGTCAAACGAGAGGTCATAAAATCTCATATGTCGGCAATTAGGTCTCAGGGGGAAATAATGATGATTAAATTATAATAATGTACATATAATGGATGTCGATTTCCCCCAGACCACCGCCGAATTCTACTCGCGAAACAAACACTAACGATAACTACTAGGAAAACAACAGACACTGGGGACCTAATTGCCGACATTTTAGATTTTATGACCTTTCGTTTGACCCCAACATCATAATTCTTCATGTCTGCTTTCGGCTGTAATTAGTGACCCCGTAAACGGCTCTAATGAGCTCGGGAGTCTGAGGACAACAATAACAAAATTCAGTGGATCGAGCCTTAAAAAACCACTTTCTCAATCGCTCAAAAATAGAACACGAAAAAGACATATATATACTTCCAAATAAAAATGTTAACAGCGATTGAATGAATTTTATAATTTTGTTCTGAGTAGAAACGTCAATTACAAAATTCCATTTACTCCAAAAATTGAGTTTTTAAATGAAAACAGAATTAATCAATTAAAAGTTGACATGAATGTCGCTACTTGCTCTTTAAGAAATCGAAAGTGTGTATTCAGCGCCGCCAGCTGTAAACGAAGATCAATAAGGAAATAGTAGAATGTCGGAATGGTTTTTTTGAAAGGAGAATATAGAAAGTTTCCATTGAAAGACACATTTCGGCGTTGGCCTCGAGTAAAATCCCTCTCCTAAAATTAAATATTGAAGTATTTCCTCACACGGAGGAAGAGGAAGCCTAGAAGAATCTCCGTCCGAATTCTGCTTAAAATTGTCGAAATTTCATTAAATAATTTTTCCCACAATTCACTTTTTACAAAAAAAATGGCGAGATTTTTATTTCTTCTCGCAAAATTTTCTCGAAAACTATCAAATTTATGGCAGATTAATTCTTCTAGAGAACTATTCACAGAAAAATCTGTTCAAAAAAATTAAATTACTAAGAGAACTTCAGCAGAAATTGAACGGTATTTTTAAATTAATTAAAAAAGTAATTTTTTTGATTCACGTCGACGCGCTCAACAAGCGCAGCCACCAAGGAGAACGCTAATTGCGGGAAAATTACGGTCTCAGTAATGAGCGATTTAATTAAAAAAAAAACAAGGCCGAAAAATAACATTTATTGGGAAATAGAAGCAGAAGCAGTTTTCTACGGAAATTCCTGAGAATAAATTGCCGCAAACAGATCTACAATTTTTTTTCTCACTGTATTTATGTTACGGCCCGTCTTCTCGTAAATTTTTTTATATTTTTTCCCCTAGCACAGCACGCAACACAAACTTCAGACCTAATTATCGTCTAATAAGAGATTATGCCTGTTTGTTTACTTCCAATATTATAATTTTTCATGTTTTCCCACTTGTGTAATTCCGCCAAGAAAAAAAAGCGCCAAAAAACCGAGAAATCTGGGAAATCTAGGGAAAAAAATTCACCAAAAAAAATCAGGATAAGACGACCCTTAATTTCTTGCAATGAAACTCAAGAAAAAATGAGGAAATTGAACTGCCAAGGATTTTTATTTTTATTGCAAAATGCCCACAAAATGAGTTCTTTAGATAAATAATCGCTGACTATACTTTTTTGCATAAAATGATTGTAATAAAACGCCAAAAAATGTTCGAAAACTGGATTAAACTCGAAATCGTATTTTTCTCAATCGACCAATCATCAAAGAGAAAATGGGAAAATTACGAATCCGAATTTGTCCGAATTTTTCTCCCGCAATTTAATTGAAAAATTGAAAGACTAAAAATATCCAAAAATGTAAGTGGAAAAAGCGACAATGTTGTTCCATAAATAACCGCAATCGAGAAGAAAACTTCAATAACTGGCAAACCACTGGAGGGAATTGAAGCAGAACGGGATAATCCGACGCCAATTCTACCTTCGAATGACGAGAAAATGACAGTCTCAATTACCAAGAATTGGATTAAAAACAAAACCAAGGCCAAAAAATAAGATCTAGAGCAAAACAGGAGCAGACATCTGGGCGGAATCCGATTCCCTGGCACGTTTAATTCACGGCAACCGATGAAAATCATGAATAATCGAGTTCACGGAATGATTGCACGTCCGAATTAATTAACATTGATGAATAACTGGGAAACAAAATACTCAGTAGGAAAGTTATTGATATTGGATCATATCACAGGTCGCGCGTAACTACTCGATGCCCCAGCTGAACTAGAGCCCCAGAATTCCCCAGTTTTCAGTTTTTGGCGCTTTTCTTTCTTCGGGAATTACACACGTAAGAAAACACGAAAAATTTTCATTTTGGAATTAAACAAACCGTCATAATATCTTATTAGCCGATAATTAGGTGTCAGGTGTGTAGGAATAATAATTAGAGTTATTTTTTTTCATTAGTTAATTAGACCGCCATATTGTCTACATTGTCCAAAATGTCTAGAGAGTTGAGACTCGGATTATACTCCAATAATTACATTCCTATCAGCATTTGACACTTATCACGCGTAATTATCGCCTAATAAGAGATTATGGCGGTTCGTTTCCCTCCAAAATGATATTTTTTTATGTTTTCTGGCGTGTGTAATTCCCCAAGAAAAAAAACCGAAAAAACTGGAATCTCGGGAATCCTGGGGAATCTGGGGAAAGAAATAAAACAAAAATTTCGAGATGGGCCTTAAGGGCCATCTTCCCGAGATTTCTTTTTTATTTTTCTCCCAGAATTTCCCAGATTTCCCAGTTTTTGGTCGCTTTTCCTTCTTGGGGAATTACACACGTGAGAAAACATGAAAAATTATCATTTTGGAATTAAACAAACCGTCATAATATCTTATTAGTCGATAATTAGGTCTCAGGTGTGTAGGAATAATAATTAGTGTTTTTTTTTCATTAGCTAATTCGACCGCCATGTTGTCTACATTGATCAAAATGTCTAGGGAGTTGAGGCTGTGATTATACTTGAACAATTACATTGCTATCGGCATTTGGCACTTATGGCACGTAATTATCGCCTAATAAGAGAATATGGCGGTTCGTTTCACTCCAAAATATTATTTTTTTATGTTTTCTCGCGTGTGTTCCTTAAGCAAAAAACGCGAAAAAACTGCAGAATCTCGGGAATTCTGGAGAATCTAGGGAAAGCATTACACACGTGCAAAAACATAAAAATTATCATTTGAAATTAAACCAACCGCCATGATCTCTTATCAAGCGATAATTAGCTCTCAAGTGTGTAGGAATAATTAGTGTTTTTATTATTTCATTAGTTAATTCGACCGCCATATCGTCTACATCGGCCAAAATGTTTAGGGAGTTGAGGCTGTGATTATTTTTCAATAATTACATTGCTATCGGCATTTGATACTTATCACACTTAATTATCGCCTAATAAAAGATTATGGCGGTTCATTTTATTCCAAAATGATAACTTTTTATGTGTTCTCGCGTACGCAATTCCCCCAAAAAAACGCGAAAAAAACTGTGGAATCTGGAGAATCCTGGGGAATCTAGGGGAAAAAACCATTCTCGAAAAGACGCGCCTTAAGTCAGTACAATAGAATAATTGTTAGTCATTTTGTAGAGCTCATTTTCCATTTGGAGCATGATAAAGTCATATTGGCCGAATTGAAAGGTTTAATAATGAATAAAAATGTTGAATTTCAGCTTATGAAATAGGGTTCAAGAGGAGAACAATTTTTAATAAGTCCCTCAAAATTAATTTTCGTCTAAAATTGATTTTAAAAAAAGAAATGGCCGCCATGTCGCGTCTATGCAGACAATTTGTCAGTAACCAAATGTTATCTGAACGATTTATTGACATTTTTTCACTCCTGACGTCACCTCCCGTCTCCAAAAGAGTCACCGGAATTCCTCAAAATTCAGGGGCAAGTGCACTTGTTTGGACAATGAATCGCACGTGATTAACTGGTGAACAAACTTTGGAATTGAGTCATGATAAATTTAGTCCTTTGTGGTATTTCTGGAACTCGCATTGCCGCAAAATCACAGTTTCAGTTCAACTGATGTGACAAATTGGCGATTAAATCTGTCTGTACGCGCGAATGCACTCGCCATTCTCCTTCGTATGTCCTCGCGTGTGATGACTTTGACATTCACTTTGGCTCATTTGCAATTCCTGAATGGCAAAAACGAATGATGAGAATGAAAAATGATCAGGGGCGGAAACCTGATCTAAAGTATTTTATGACCTTAATGTCGGTGTAAACGGGCGCGGAAAAAAACCTGACAATAAATGAAATAAATGCAATTTCACGTGTGCGGTAAGTGAGCCAGTCAGAAAATGAACAAACAAAATTGTTGGGGGGAATTTGCATTCTCAGCTCTAGAAATTAGTGATTAATAATCGAGCTCATTGGCACTTCGATTTTCCTGAAGCTACAAAAAATAAAATAAAAAAGTAATTGAAAAAAATTGTGGGGAATTAATTAATTGGAGATAATGAATATCTTCGAATATCCCCTGACTACCCTGATAAATTAATTAAAATAAATATTTACAGATGATTTATTAATTAACAATTAATTGTTCTCCAATTGAATAAAATTCTCGGAATGTAGAAATAAAAATACAATCCCCCAAATGAAAAATAAAAATTCTGAACTCGACAAATCTTTCCTTAAAAATCGACTCGATCTCCAATTGACTTCCCTCCCCCAAGAAGTAAAATCCCAGAATTCTCAAAATACAATTAAAAGTCAATTGATTAACTAAAACTGAAAATTCCCCAAATCCAAAAATTAAAGTTCAATTCCCGAATTAAAAAAAAGGCTTCTCAGCTTGGAAAATCTTTCCTTAAAAATCGATTTCCTCTCCAATTTCCTTCAATCCCCCCAAAACCTAAAAATTCCGGAATTCCCAAAATGCAAAAAATCCTAAACTCCAACTCAGTCGCCTCCATCGAGCCCCTGACCTCCCATTGCGCAGTTCCATGCGATAGCCACGTGCGTCGTGTGTTGGCAAAATTCCAGTGGTAAACACGAGTGGGAGTGAGTGAGAAAATAATCAAACAACAGGGCATCAATTTCAACAACAGCGGTCCTCGTCAGCATCTCCTAAAAAAAAATCGACTAATTGCCCCCGAAAAATGACGTCTCCCAAGGAAAGAAAAAATTTCGCTCACCCGAATGTCGACACCTGATGCCTCCGAACCCAGCGAGTGGTCCATAATTTTATCGTTCGGTCCCCAAATAATTACGCAAACCCAAAAAAAAACACATGCATGTGGAATTTTTCTGCTGCCTATCGCTCAATTTTCGTTATTCTCCGATTTTGTACGCAACATCCGCGCCGCAGGGGAAAAAAAACAAAGTAAAACGAGAAAGAG
Source organism: Psyttalia lounsburyi (assembly GCA_030522865.1). NCBI lineage: Eukaryota > Metazoa > Arthropoda > Insecta > Hymenoptera > Braconidae > Psyttalia > Psyttalia lounsburyi. Next base: position 9,222 of record JAPYZN010001057.1, read on the forward strand.
GGCAATAGGCCATTGACAGAGATGGAAACAGAGATGGCCACCATATAAATATTCCATTCGTCGTTCGTGTCGTATCTTTAGTGCAAGAACGTTGCCCTGCACGACAGACACCCCAAGGCCACGAGAGACAATTTGTTTTGAAGTTTAAACGGCGCCAGCTGAACGGAGAGAAGTCATTTCACTTTCACAACGGCTGCTCTGGGTGGAAAACCACTCCGAGCCGTGCCAGTGTGAGGAGAAAATTCATCGAGTACAGCGAAGGCTTGTAATTCAGTAGAGTATTTTGTTTGTTGAAAAAAAATGGGGCTCAGGGTTTTCGTGAAAATTTGTGAGGCTGGACTCCTGTCGCGATCGGTCAACGGAGCTAAACCAAAATGGATCAGTCTCGGGAGATGCATCAGGTGTGTATTTCTGTAATTTTATGGCGATTCAGGTCGGGAAGACTGTTGGAAACTAGTGGCATGGTAAATAATGGAAGACGAGGATCTGCGAGGAAAAATTTTATCGATGGAGAATGTGGAGATGATGCATTGGAGCTGTTGACAAGACACGAGTGTTCCCAATAGTTGATCGAGGGTTGAATGACGAATGTAGAGAGGGGATTGTTAATTGCGTGATTAATTGATGATGATAATTGATCCGACACATCTAGATTTTTCTGCTGTGGGAATTGTCTGGGGAGGGACTGATTATGAGGAAGAATAATTGGAGAATAAGTCTCTCTTGATGTCTGATTGTTCGGAAAGATATTTCGGTAGTTTGTTAATATATGAAACATCCAGGTTTAGTGCTTGCATGAAAATATCTGATAAAATAGTTTATTTTTTACTCCAACGTTAACCAGTGGGAGGAGAAAATAGAGACAATACTTGAAGAGTATTTTGTGTATCCAAAAAAAAAGCTTAGGGTTTTTGTGAGAATTTGGGACTTGTGGTGAGCAGACAATCAGAAACTGGGAGAATGATAAATAATGGAAAACGAGGATTTGCAAGTAAAAATGTTATCGATGGAGATGATGCATTGGAGCTGCTGATAAGACACGCGTGTTCCGAGTAGTTAATCGAGGGTTGAATAACGAATGTTAAGAGGGGATTGTTAAATGCGTGATTTATTGATGAATGATAATTAATTCGACATATCTAGCTTTTCCTGGTGTGGGAACTGTCTGGGAGTGGACTGATTTCAGGGGAGAATAACTGGGGAGTGATTGAGGAGATCAGGAGTCCCATAAGTTCTCGCATTTTATATAAAAAAATCCTAAACTGGCTGGATTGTTTCTCAGAAAGTCAGAACAAATAAAAAAAATCTAGGTCATTTATTTATCAGGATTTTGATGATTATTTTGAGTATTTTTATTATTGCATCAATCATTGGGGCTTGGGAGAAAGGGAGAGCTTATCACGTAATTTTTTATCTTATGATTATTCAAGAAATGGATCTTAAAGAGTGAAAGTGCAACGAATTGTGTCATTAAACAGACATAATTCAGGGCACACGAAAATTACCGTTCGTTTATATAATCGTGTAGTATCTCGGCGACTCGGGAAAAATTACCGTACCACTCGAATAAAATTTGTTGACTCCTTAATAAAAGTTTTATAGATGTATGTATAATTGTTGTTGACTGCTTAAGGGCCGTCTTCTCGAAATTGTTATTTTTTTTCCCCCTAGATTCCCCAGATTTTATAGTTCTTTGTCGCTTTTAATTCTTGGGGAATTACACACGTGAGAAAACATGAAAAATTATAATTTTACATTTTTCCTCGTATGTGTTTAATTACCCAAGAAAAAACGCGAAAAGAACTGTGAAATCTGGGGGATCTAGTGAACAAAATAAAGACAAATTCATTCCCTCAGTAGGAATTCTCTAGACGTGTGGATAATTTTTGTTAAAGCGAGTAAATTTTACTAAACCGATGGACTGGAATAACGAGAAATTAGGGTTTGGGATTAAAAATGACGAGGGGGATGATAAATTGCAGCTGTTGATAAGAAATCTGAACATTGGAAGTAGTTAATAAAGGAGTGAATAGAAAACAGAGGAAGAAATGATTATCTTTGTTATTAATTGACGAATAATCAATTTCGAGTTTAATCATTTTTTTCGGTTTGTCATGGCAAACATCTATTTCACAATCTAAAATGGCAGTCACTTTCCTCGTGATTCAACGAGTGATAAACGTCATATTCCATCTTAAAAGCCCTAGTTTATCAATTGTAACTCATGATATTCCATACAGTGAAGTCTGGAATTTATTACCGATGATAAGAGGAATTAGTTTTAATGACAACTTTTTTAGACGAATCTTAATTTATTGCTACAGCTGTTCGTGTCAAGGACGAACAATTTCCACAACAAATGGAGAGTTATCTCATAAAAATTAGGATTACAATTAATTTCCCTTCTCATCAGTAATAAATCCCAGACTCTGTTGCATGGAATATCAAGAATGTCGTAGCCAAATGCAATTGATAAATTGGAGCTATTAATTTCACATGACTCGAGGCACGAGAGACGAATTAGAACAAGACTCGTAGATCAACTCAAACGCCTCCTCCCCCTGAGTCAGGGAATAATTAACGATGAAATAGATGTAATGCTATGAAATCCCCGAATAACAGCTGCCAACAAATTGCAAATTCCTTGGTTGTTTCACGTGCGAAAAAGATGAATGGGAATTGCCGGCGAAGACAACAGAAAGTTTCACCGAATTTCTATTGAACTGTATATTAACCTATTTTAAAAATCCATAAACTATTTATTTTGTATAGATTTCCAGATTTTCTCTAGATTCTTCAGCCGAAATTTTACATTTTTTTTTTGTTTAAGGCTCAGCGGTTTACGGGGTTACTAATTACGGCCGAAAACAGGCATGAAAAATTATGATCTTGGGGCGAGGCAAAAGGTCATAATATCTAATATGTCGGCAATTAAGTCGGAGGGGGGGATAATGATAATTCTAATATAATAATCTAGATAAAACGGACGTCGATTTTTCTCCAGACCACGACAAAATCCTCCAAAATGGCGGCCGACTTTCCCTCGCGAAACAAACGCAAATATTAATTCCCCCGAAAACAACAGACACTGAAGACCTAATTGCCGGCATTGCAGATTTTATGAGCTTTCGTTTGACCCTAAGATCATATCTTTTTATGCCTGTTCTCGGCCGTAATTATTAGGCCCGTCAATGACTATAATGAGCGGAGATTCTAGGGAATCTAGGGACTGAAATAAATAAAAATATTGCTAGAACTCCCTAGCATTTGCTGCTAAATTGCTTCACACCTGTCACACCTCGTCTTTTATTATCAAGATGACCTATATGATTGTTTACTGTTTTGCTGGGACGTCTGCAATCGTCTTCGACTATTTATCCACTGCTTTCTAATTATTCAGAGTACCAATGCTCGATTATCTTTCTTTATTTGTCCGCGTGTGCTATGTATCGAGCACACCCGGTCGTCCACCCTCTTTGTTAGATTGTCCATGCAATCAGCGCGTGATCAGCTGAGACTGGGAGAGAACCGACGCCTAAATATGAATGATGAATTGTGAAATGCTGGCGTTATCGTGGGCGTTCAGCGATTTTTATTGAGGACAGATGAAAAAATTGGAATTCGTGGGATTTTATTAAAAAAATTATCCAAAAAGCAGACATTTTAATTCAATGATCAATTTTAATTATATAAACTCAGGCGGATTTCTTGTACATCAAGAGGAAAAATTCTTTATTGAATTCGAGGGATTTATAACAATTCGGGAATAGATTGCAATTGGCAATTGAAAATGAAATGGAAGTTTTGGTTTATCGTTCATATTATCTGGATAATTTCTGTTTTGTGAAAGAGAGAATTGACGACTGAATTAACCGTAAATCGTGGGATGTTTGCCATTATCGCCAAGGTTCGACGGTTTTAATTGAGGACTCATGATTATTTATCGAGGGGGACGAGGGGGGGAATTATATTCCGAATGAAAATTACAAAGAAAGTCAATGCGTGAAGGTTTCACCTTCGATTCATTGACATTGGGGCGATTGAAAGGCTGGAATTCATTCATTTAGCTCATTAAATCGCTGAGAATGTTACCGACTGCACGAATAAACTTTTATTCTCTTCTATCAATCGCAAATTCCCTAAAAAAATCTAATCCAAAATCTCAACATTAAAATAAATAAATATAACACTCCGCTAAATAAACCTAGTAATTTGGGCTCTTTCGTAGACATGTTCTACTATTGAAAGCGTCCAATACAGAATGACATGTATGAACAATATTTGTTCATAGAATTTTTCGTATGCCGTTCTTATTTTTTTTTCAATGAAAAACATCCAGACAATTCGATTAATCGATTCTCGATAAACGCTCAGGCTCCAGAGACACTCTGATTGATAAAAAATTAAGGGCCGTTTTTATAACATTATTATTTTATTTCTTTCTCAAGATTTCTCAGAATTCCCCAGATTTCACTGTTTTTTACGAATTGTTTTCTTGGGGAATTACACACGCGAGAAAAAATGAAAAATTATCATTTTGGAATGAAATGAACCGCCATGATCTCTTATTAGGCGATAATTATGTGTGAGGAGTGCCAAAGGCCGATAATAAAATAATTATCGAAGTGTAATCATGGGCTCAACTCCCTAGACATTTTGGTCAATGTAGACAATATGGCGGTCGAATTAACTAATGAAAAAAAAACACTAATTATTATTCCTACCCACACAGTACACACTTGAGACCTAATTATCGCCTAATAGGAGATTATGGCGGTTTGTTTCATTCCAAAATTATAATTTGTCATGTTTTCTCATGTGAGTAATTTCCCCAAGAAAGAACAGCGACAAAAAACTCTGAAATCTGGGGAATTCTGAGGAATCTAGGGGAAAAAATATTTTCAAAACTCGAGAAGACGGTCCTTAATCTTTAGATAGAACTGAATGGAGTTATTGATCCACTTAATCGAGTCCTATTTATCGATTTCATAGACTCTATCGGTAATAATAATTCAATTTACAGCACAACAACAATGTCGAGGTCTATGCTGAGAGACTCGCCCAATGCGGCCCTCGATAAAAGTATTTTGTCGAAGTATCTGGATCTGCCACAGCCAGAGGACAAAGTCCAGGCTAAATACATCTGGATCGATGGCACTGGTGAGGGGATGAGATTCAAGACGAGGACCCTAAACTTCGTGCCGAAGCATCCATCAGGTTTGTAATGATTCCACGATACGTCATTCGTTCGATAGATTTTTTAAAAATCTCCACTACCGCTTCACTTGAAAAATGAACAATACAATGATCAACAAAATTTCTATATTTATGCAGTCGAGAAAGTTCTTGAGTTCTGTAAAAAAATGTTTTTGACAATTTCCTCGGCATTTTTCTGTAGGAATAATTCATAGAATTTGTATTGCGTCACTTTTTTTTGTACGTTTGGCGATGAGGAATGTCAAATTTGTTATTCAACATTTCTCCTGCTATTTTCCGATGATGACAATCGAATAATCAACAGAATTCATTCATCTCATGCGTCGATGACAAGCAATTTTTGTATATCTCTTCAATGTTGTAGAACAAAAAAAAAATTTCTGACAATTTAATTTTTTTCCCAAAAATTAAGGGAGTAAGTCAACCTCAGTTGCCTCAATTGATTAAAAAATTATATTAACGAATGCCAAATTTGCACGTTAAAACAGCAGTAGACACTCTCCATTTTTATTTCCTTTTAAAAATGAAAAAACAATTAATCCCTGAACATTCAATCGCCATTCAATTTTTTTTTGAACGAATGCTCAATTTCATTCTAATCACGTGTGAAAAAATTTAATGAAAAATCCCAGCGGATGGGGTTGACAATTCTATACTGCTCGACAACTTATTCTATAAATTTCTTTCCTACAGAAATTCCTTGTCTCAAATTTTCTAAATTTTTTGTTTATTTTTTTAATAAAAAGAAGGGAAAATTGAGTAAAGAAAATCCGTAAATTTAGTCTGTAGGGATACCAGTTTTTTGTTGGAAAAACATTAATTTCGTTAATTTACCACTGGAAAAAATGTTACGATTATTAAAATTTGAATGAACAATACTAATTTTACACAAGTCCTTATCAACTCGTGTCTCATTATCATTAGTCGACTCTCCGGAGCTCGTGCACTATTAAAATCAGAGTGAGAGAGCAAAAATTTCATTATCAGGAGGGCGATAACATAAGCTCGCCAATTTGTGTATTTAGTATTTTTGCATATATACCCCGCGAGTATTGTGCAATTCTTTGCGTCAATAGGGCATGACGACGGGTATAAAAATATATGGGGTCGCGAAGTGCGTAGGTAATTCAATTGAGAAATTGATAAAACGTTGAAGAGATGTAAATACTCAACGGCCGGAGGCCATTTCCGGAGGGTATTCCCCTTTTATTCGAATTGACTAAAATAATTAATTAGCAATTGACAGGCTCTTCCATCACCTCAACGAGGTCCAATTGAATATTTTGATTGCTCTAGTCAGCTCCTGAACTGTGTCAAGTGCATTTAAAGCCCGGCTTCCTCGGTTTTTAAAATTTTTGTCTCTAGATCCCCGAAACTCCCTAGAATTTTGCTTCACTATAGCCATTTACGGGGTTACTAATTACGGCCGAAAACAGGCATGAAAAATTATGATCTTGGGGTCAGAGGAAAGGTCATAAACTCAAAAATGTTGGAAATTAGGATTCGGGGGGAATAATAATGATTAGAATGTAATAATTTACATATTACGGACGTCTATTTTCCCCCAAACCACGACAAAGTTCTTCAAAATGGCGGCCGACTTTTCCTCGCGGAAAAAAACACAAATGACAATTCCTACGAGAACAACACTCACTGAAGACCTAATTGCCGACATTTTAGATTTTCTGATCTTTTGCCTGACTCCAAAATCACCATTTTTCATCCATGTTTTGCGCCGTAATCAGTAACTCCGTAAACGGCTATAGTGAGCCAAAATTATGAGGAATCCAGGGGCAGAAATAAAGAACAAAAAAAAAATTTAGAAGAAAATTACAGCGTTTTATTATTTTTGTTATTGTTTTTTATGATCAGAGCTTCCATGGTGGACTTATGACGGTAGTTCTACCTACCAAGCCGAGGGTACCAACTCCGATATATTCCTCCAGCCAGTGGCAATCTATCGTGATCCCTTTCTTCGTGGTCACAACCGTCTTGTGCTCTGCGAGACTTTCAGCGGCGACAAAAGCCCAACGAAAACGAATCTCCGTCACAAATGCAATGAAGCGATGGAGGCAATCAAGGACCTGGAGCCTTGGTTCGGCATCGAGCAGGAGTACACTTTCCTGGACTTCGATGGAAGACCCCTTGGCTGGCCCAAGAATGGCTTCCCAGGACCTCAGGGCCCCTACTACTGCGGCGTCGGTGCCGATAAGGTCATTGGCAGGGAAATTGTCGAGGCTCATTACAGAGCTTGTCTGTATGCTGGAGTCAATCTCGCTGGCACCAATGCCGAGGTCATGCCTTCCCAGTGGGAATTCCAGGTGAGTTTGTTAATGAAAATTAGTAGAAATTAATGAATCAATTTATTGGGGAAATCATGATAAATATGATGCATGCAAAAATTGGACAAATGTAGGGAATTTGGTGCTTGCCTCTAATATACTGTACAGAGGATATAACCACATCGAATAGAAGAATGTAGGGAATTCGCTGGGGAATTAAGTAAACACTTCAACCTCATTTTTATCGCCCCTCAAAAATTGCAAAACAATTCCCAACAATTCAATCGGCAGTAGAATTTTTTTGGAACAAACTTTCAATTTAATTCTAATCATGTCTCAATTAATTCAATCAACAACCGCCAGCTGATGGGGTTGACAATTCTTCAATTATTGTCCTCTACAACGTATTCTACTGATTTTGTTTTGCTCCTCAAAGAATCAGCCCTCATGTATGCTAATTTATTCTCCAGGTGGGTCCCTGCTTAGGAATCGCCGGTGGTGACGACCTCTGGATTGCTCGTTACATTCTTTATCACATCGCCGAGGAGTACGGAGTTATTGTCACCCTGGACCCAAAACCTGTGGACGGGCCGTGGAATGGCGCCGGTGCCCACACCAATTTCTCGACGAAACCCATGAGACAGGATGGTGGCATTGTCGAGATCAATAAGGCCATTGAGAAGCTCAGCAAACAGCACATTCGTCACATTCAGGCGTACGATCCACGTGGAGGGAAGGACAACGAGCGTCGTCTCACTGGCAAGTGCGAGACGAGCAGCATTCACGACTTCAGCGCTGGCACTGCCAACAGGGGCTGCAGTATTCGCATTCCAAGGGGCGTTGCCGAGGACAAGAAGGGCTATCTCGAGGACAGGAGACCGAGCAGCAATTGCGATCCTTACGCTGTCTGTAATGCACTCGTTCGCACTTGCTGTCTGAATGAGTAGATCATGAGAGTTTAATTTGGCTTTTTATCGTTGGGTTATTGTACGCCATTTTGTTTTTATTGAGAAAAGGGATGAAAAGCATTTTTTAGGGGGGGAAAATTGTACGATAGCTGGCAGAAAACAATTCAATATGTATTTTTTTTGCTTGGTAAACAATGGAAAATCGAGATTTTTTAATTTTTCATTATTCAAAAATACGTAGCTCCTATTTTTCAAAAGGAAAATAAAAAATAGGCAAGACTCGAGAATTCTAGGGAGCTTCAATGCTGAGGGTATGATTGAATTTTTGGGGATTAATTATTTTTTAATTTTTGAGAGGAGATAAAAATGGAAAGTGACTACTGCTGTTTTAACGCGCAAATTTGGCATTCGTCAATATGAGTTTTTGGCGAATTGAGGCAATTGAGGTTGAAGTATTCACTTAATTTTTGGGGATAAAATTCAATTGCCAGAAATATATTTTTTTGTTACAGAATATTGAAGAGATATATAAAATTTTGTTTTCATGGCGGCATGAAATTAATGAATTCTGGTAATTATTCGGTTTTCATTATTGAAAAAAAAACCAGGAGAAGTGTTGAATAACAAGTTTGATATTTCTCATCGCCAAATGTATAAAAAAAGTGACGCAATTGAAATTCTGTGAATTATATCTAAAGAGAAATAATGAGAAATTGTCAAAAATATTTTTTTACAGAACTCGAGAAGAAGTTGAAATTTTTCGCAACGTCGAATGCATAAATATATAAATTTTGTTGATTATTTTATTTTTTATATTTCAAGTGAAGAGGTAGGGGAGATTTTAAAGAAAATTTATCGAACTAATTACGTATCATAGAATATTAATAGGCTAAGATAATGCCAGGTGATGCAATTGGCAATATCTTTTGGGCGTAATTTCTGGTATTAAAGCATTGTTATTATCGCAGAGAGAGGATTTATATATTTTTCAATTTTTACTGACAAAAATGTATTGTCAATCTTTAGTATATCTGAATCGATGAGTGTCAATTGGGGTTGGGTATCTCCGTAGATCATCAGACGAATCAATAATCTTTGGGTGAAAACCCCTGATTCAGATTACAAAGGCGATTAATTTTTTATCCGTATTTTATCAAGCCCCTACAACCGATCCCAGTCGTATCTCGTTGTTTAATATCAATATTTTTTATTCTCAAACTCATTATTTTTCAATCATTTTTTAATTAGATTATTGTTAGCATAATCATTGCCGAATTTACACTGTCTGAACGAGATTAGATTTCAAAGGGACAGATTATTATAAATAATTGAATCAGTGTCTATTGAATTGTTCCGAAGAATTATATGTCCGAAACAGAAATTAATATTACTGGAGAATAATAATTAATAGAGTTCAATTGTTGTACAGAAAATCATGAAACGTAAAGCGCTATTTTCGGATAATAATGATTTTTTGTTGTTATATTATAGGATTGAAGAATAGAGGAAATATATCTATGTAATATTGTAATTAAATATATCGATAAACAGAATAAATTACTATTTTAAAAGAATCATTGAGAGTCATCATTATCTCCTGAATTTGGGGAATAATTATTCCCCAGCCCCCCCTGCGGGTGGGCCAAAGGCTCACCTTCCTCCAAAAAAATCGAGATTCCGGCATCTCCAGTCGGCCACATGGCCAGCCATTTGCAGCTACGCCCGATAGTTTTCGAGAAATCGGCATTTTTCTGGCAAAAATTTCAAAAAAAGGCTCTAAAAGTCGCTAAACGGCTTGAAATTGCCTGGAAGTGATGCCAGAATGGCCCAAAAACGAAAGTAGAAACCCCTAGAACCCCCTCAGC